>PVJI01008231.1:0-72500 GCA_004026765.1 Micronycteris hirsuta | reverse complement strand
ACAATTCACAATAGCCAAGTGCTGGAAACAACCTAAGTGCCCATCTACAAATGAATGGATCAAGAAACTATGGTACATCTACACAATGGAATTCTACGCAGCAGAAAGGAAGAAGGAGCTTATACCCTTTGCAACAGCATGGATGGAACTGGAGAGCATTATGCTAAGTGAAGTAAGCCAGGAAGTGAGGGACAAATACCATATGATCTCACCTTTAACTGGATCATAATCGACAAAAGCAGAAAGCAAGCAAAACATAACCAGAGACATTGAAATTAAGAACAGTCTAACAATAGCCAGGGGGGAAGGGGAGAGGGGACAATGAGGAGAAGGGTTTTCAGAAATCACGGTAGAAGACACATGGACAGAACTAAAAGGGAGGAGGGAGACTGGGGAGGGAGGTGGGGTTGGAGGGGAAGGGAGGAGGGGAGGGGAGACGTTGCAAATAATTGTAATTGAACAACAATAATTATTTAAAAAAAAGAATGTGTGTGCATAAATGCATATGCTTTATAGTTTTATATGTATTTGGATGTATAAATTCACATGTGCTTGTCCACATAAACAAACACACATACGCTTGTATATGTATGAAGTATTTTTGGAAGCCTACTTAAGAAATTCATAACAGTGCCTCTTTCTGGGGCAAAGAGGGATCTGGAATAGAAGGGAAACTTAATTTTCATTATACATGTCTGTATTAATTGAATGTTTATTTAATGGATCTGGTACTTTTAAAGAAAGAACTAGTTCTTATTTTTTTAAAAAGTAAAACAATGGGAATGTTACACAAAGTAGACACTCTCCAGTGTGGTGTAGAGAGGCAGTACCTAGGGTTGCACAATTTCGGTAATGAAGGAGTTTGTAAGTCTTAGTCTGTTCAGTGGCAGATAAATTGATTGATGTTTGTTATCTTGAATTTTTGAATTTGACCAGTACTCATGTTTTTTGTTTGGGTACCCCCTCCTTCACTCCGTATGTTTGTGGTGCAGCTAATCCCACTGCCAGATCAGGGATGTGGCCTGGAAATGGGTGTTAACATAACCACTCTGTCCCACATTCCCTGTCCTCAGTGATACTTCCAGGGGCCAGGAAACAATGCAGACCAATGAGGGCCTAGAAACCTCCAACCTGGGACCTCTGAATCCTTCATTTTAGCTTAAAGGAAAACAGGCTCTCTGCTGCAGGGCCTGGTCCCTAACAGGCTGAGCCTGGAGCTCCAGGGGCCACATCGAGCTGAAGGTGGGCACCTTCACAAGAGAAGTCAGGGCTGAGAGACAGAGAGAAGCCAAATGGTATAGTGTCAGCTGTGAATCCAGTGGAGTCTTTATTCAAAATACTGGCAAACTTCTCCAACATGAAAGATTTTTCTAATGCTCTCTCTCTCTCTAATAATGATACATAAGAGAACACCATGGATAAATGTGTCTTTCCCAGTGCACCACAGGGCTAAAATAGTCATTACCTCCTACTTTCAGGACCACCAATTTTTAAGCTGAATGCTATACTATACATGTAATGGGTTGACTAGTGCCCCTCCCCCTCCAATTCATGTCTACTCAGAACCTCAGAATGTGACCCAAGTTGGAAATGGGGTCTTTGCAGATATAATTAAGATAAGGTCAACTGGATTATGGTGGGAGCTCAATGCAATGACTGGGGTCTTTATAAGAGAAAGGAGAGGGAGATTCAGCCGCAGAGAGACAGAGGGAACTCAGCCATGGGAAGACAGCCAGAAAACGGAGTGATGCAGCCACAAGCCAACCAATGTCCAGGACTGACAGCACCACCAGGAACAAAGAAGAGGGAAGGAAGCGTTCTTCCCTGGAGCTGTCAGAGAAGCGCAGCCCTGCTGACAACTTGATTTTGGCCTTCTAGCCTCCAGGACTTTGAGAGAATAAATTTCTGTTGGTTTAAACCACCCAGTTTGTGGTAATTTGCTATGGCAACTTTAGGAAACTAACACAATACTCGTGCAAATTTGTATGTGCATAGTGCCTGAGAGAAAACAGTTAAGGAGTCTAGCAAGAATTTACTAAAGTCCTTTTTGGTCTCCTGCTATATATAAGATTTTCGTAAGAAATCATGTGTTACATCTAAAAGTAAGCTCTAGGCCTAGCATCTGTATTCAATTGCCTGCCTTGATAACCCCAGAGAGAAGGAAGGGCATGGTATCAATAGAGTGGAAGCAAAACTAGTTAGTGAGGTTGTGTTGAGAATAAATGAGTGGACAGGTGAAGCTTCTGTGTAGATCCATGGTTCCATAAACCAATCAGCAAAGTTGCCATTCCATACTCAAAATCATGTAGGTGGGTATATAAACATAGAAGCAACTATCACTTTTAAATGCTTACCAGGTGCCATGCATCAAACAACTCAACTTAAACTTATAGTCTATAAAGTGGGTAGTATTTATCTCAACTTTACATATGCAGACACTGAGGCTTAGGTTAAATAACATTGCTACTAAGTGGCAAAACTAGGAATCAACATCATGCACAGCCCTGCACTGACGTCAGAGCTAATGCTTTAAAACCTAAAAGTGTGGTTCTCAAGCCACCTGAACCTCACCCCAGACCTAGAACCTCTAAGTGTAGGACCAGAAATCTGCATCTTTATTACCTCCTCCTAGCACTTCAATTAGACACTCGTTACTCATTCTTTTGTGCCCTGTGTCTCATCCTTTCTTTCAAGTGTTCCGTCTCTCTGTGCTACACCCTACTAAATTACTTGACTTATTTTTCATTTTGATAAGTCTTTCTTCCACTGTCACTAATCTTGATTTCAACTCTTTTCACTGACTTAAATCCTTTCAGCAATTATGATTTCTATTTGGAATCTTGCTTTTTTTCTTAGTTTTAGGTCATAAGCAGTTTTCCATGTTGTAGAGAGCCTTCATAATTTTTTTTAAAACAGTGGCAGAATATTCTATTTCCTGGTTATAACATGATGTATCTCATCATTCATCTGTTATGTCTTGTCCTTACATGACATGAGTCCTTAGAAACTAACATGTAACCCTGGAAGGGCTGATGAGCCACTGTGATGCAGCATGTATGCAGTGGGCCCCAGGCATCTGTGTGCTTAGAATATTCTTGGTGATTCTGATGCACACCCATGATTAAGGACTGCAGATTTGAAGGACCCCCAGAAGTAGAGACAGACCCTTAATATTGTGATAATTAATGGTTCAAAGTATAGAATCTTAAGTCATCCTGCTTAAACTGAAATCTTGGCCTCCACCTCTGAGAGGCCATGAAACCCAGAGTAAGCTTCATGACTTCTCTAGGCTTCAATTTCCTAATAGATCATAGGACCTACTGCTGTGGGTCGTCGTCATGGCTGAATGAGATGTAAGTAAGCTCAGCAAGCTCTCCTTGTAATCATTCTGTTGGGTAGGTGGGGACCTGAAGGTGAGAGGCACTGTGTGAAAGTCTGTGTGCGCTTCCATTCCACCCTTGTGAGACCTCAGAGAGGTAAATGCAGGCTAGAGGATTCTGACCTGGAATCGACCTGGGGAGTGAGGAGAGGAGACCTAGGCTGCCGCGTAGTTTACGGCCTCACCTCCAGACCTGCTGACAGGTTGAAAAAGTTTGTCTATGAAAGGTATCGCACACTTGGGGCTGTAGTACTTTGGTATACTCTTATCTTGTCAAGAAGAATAATCAGTATGTGAGTAAATGAGACATGAATTCCTGAATGGAATGAAGAGATGCTGTACAGTCTTCACTGGGACCGCTGGGGTTAGAAGTGGCCATCAGAGATTTGCTTCAGCATGAACAATGGCCCCAGGAACGATCATGCATTTGAGGAAGAGTACAGGGGAGAATAATGGGAATGGCCAACAGAGAAGGATCACCAAGCCACAACTGACAAAAACTTAAGTAAAATTCAGACAATATGTAAATTCAAGCAGCCTATGGTTCTAATCATTTCTAGGGGTTAAGTTTTCAAAGCTATGATTTGTGCTAGAGGTTTCCTCTGATGAGCAGCGTCCTCTGGTTTATAATGGAGAACAAGACAGAAAAAGCAGTGAAACCGATTCACCTTTTTTTTTTAAAGATTTTATTTATTTATTTTCAGAGAGACGAGAAGGGAGGGAGAAACAGCAATGTATGGTTGCCTCTCACATGGCCCTCATGGGGACCTGGCCCACAACCCAGGCATGTGCCCCAACTGGGAATCGAACCGGGACCCTCTAGTTCCCAGCCCGCGCTCAATCCACTGAGCTACACCAGCCGGGCCCGATTCACTTTTATTGGCTGTTGATACCAAGTCTCCCATCCATTCTGCCCTACACCTGAAGTGAGGGGAGGCTTTGCTGGGCTTTGTGTGAGTGACCTGAAATATTTCAACTTGCTGAAAATGGATAAAAATGCAGAAGTACAAATATAAAATTAAAAAGTACAAAAATAAAAACATTTAAAAGACATTATACATACATCAGTTTTTCAATTAGCTACCATCAAAAGGCTAAAGCATCATGTACTGTGCAACACTGGTTTTAAACCATGTTTGAATCCTTCCCTTTGAAAATCTTAGAAAAAGTTATATGTGTCTCCTCAGAAGCGTATATATGCATATAAACTCAGAAGTCCAAAAGCTCTCTGAAACCACCAAAAGGGACCCAGTTACAAGGCCCTTCTCTTCAATAGCACAGGGCTCTGTACACAGGGGTACGGTGCTTTTCCCTCACCAACACATGCAGATAGTGAGCACCGCAGGAGTGCTGGTGGAAATTTCAATAAATGCTATGAACAAGGTTCTATATGCTTTCCTAACTGATCTTCCCTGTTGCTTTTACTGACTGAGTCAGGTTCAATTATTTAAAATTGATATTATACCTCGATCCTTAAAATGCAAGCCTCCCAAATCAGACAAGTCTACACAAAGGAAAGGGAGGTTATGCAAGGATATGTGATAGCCTTAAATGCCACAGCGTTATCAGCCAGTCTTTATTTGACCTTAACAGAAACTTAGCATTTAAGATTTTTAAGTGAGAGGCACCAAGAATTGATTTTAAAAAATTAATTGGGGGCGGGGACCACAAAAAAGCTGCTGTGAACCTAAACATTTCACCACATGCCTCCTGTTCAACGTAAAACACTCAGGAAAGAAACACATGTGAGAACCAGCTTTCGGAAAACATTTGATTAAAAATAGTTACACTTACATCAGCTGTGTTTCAAGTAGTAGTCCACTGCATTTGATATTTATAACTAAAGAGAAAATAAGAATACCACAAGCAAGCTGTTTGAATTCTGGAATCAAGGTCGCTGACGCTGACTTGCAGGGCATGACGTGAGTGAGCCACACTAGAGGACGTCACATCAGCTAAGAGTGGGTGTTTTCTGGCCACTCTGGAAGGGAATCAGGGAGGGTTTCTGAAGCCCCGTGGGGCTGATCCTTTTGGCACTTTTCCACCTCTGTGAGGAGGAAGGCAGTTTGAGTAATAAAAATCTCATGCATAACTTTCGGGAAAAAGAGGGAAAGGAGCCTTCCCTGGCACTCCCTGCTGAGTCAAAAACAGGCAGGGACAAGCGCGGCCTCGAGGAAAGTGCTGTGCTTTGCCGCCAGCCTCTGCCATTAGGAGCTCCCTGATCAAATTAGAGCTGAGGAAGCTTTAAGGGAAACTTTATAGGACAGCATAATAGATGATTAGCTGTTTAACAACAGGAAGCTTTTCTTCCTCCTCCTCCTCTTTTTTTTTTTTTTTTAAAGCAGGGCATAACAGACTACATATTTCCTTTACCTAGATTTTTCTCTATTATTGTATTTCTGTAAGAGTCAAAATAAACCCACGTTGTGAATGAATAAATTTTATCTAGATGATGAAGAGGAGTCAACAGGACCAAAGCAAATGTGAAACTCCAGTGGATAGCAGTTTTAACTCTTATCTGCCCTGAAAAAAGGTACAGCCAGCAAAAACCCTTCGGAGAATGAAAGCTTAGAAGAGTGGTTTACATATGAAAAAGGAAAAAGTGATAAGTGGGTGGGCCTTAAACTGGGACTATGGTTTATTTTAGAAAGAGGGAGAGAGCTCAGAAGCAAATGTGGTGAAATGTTAATATGTGTTAAGCTGAGATGATGATATCTTGTGTCTGTTATATCAGTTTTTCAAATGTTCTTTATGCTTGAAATCTTTTACATGTAAAAAAATTTTAAAAAGAGAATGTGAAGACTTACACAGCAAGGTGCTAGAAAGCTAACTAACTGGGGCTCTCTGACGTGAACGAACTATGCAGCACACCAGATGGTCCAGTAGCCTGAATTCTAGAAATAATCTGGACATAGTAAGAACACATCTAAACCTAGCCTACGCCAAGCTTATCTGAAATAGGATTTTAAACATGGGACAAAATTTCAGTAGAAAAAGAAAGACTGGGTTAGCCTCTTAGTGTTGATTTTAAAAGGATTTAATTTGAAGTATATTCAGACAATCAGCAAGAGATTAAGCCAAGCAGGTTAAATATTTATGTGGTCTGTAAAGTACAGTTCGAGGTGTGCACCTCCAAGCCACAGCCAGCCCCAACAGCTTTTGGCGTGGCCCGAACCCTGTGCTGCTGCCTACATCTGACCGAGTGCACGCTGACCCACCTGCCCTTCATGGCCTCTCACGGGAGTGGTGTGCTCTCACAGGGGCATGATGGGAAAAGGGGGCGGGAGGCTGGAGCGGACAGAAGAGTAAGAGGCTGTACATGGGTGAGGAAAAAGCAGAGCCCATAACACTACTGTTAGGCCTGAACAAATGTACTTTATTAAATATGTAGCATATAAACGTCTTGGAAATGCCATTTTTCCCCAGTAAATGTAAAAGCCCTCCATTTGAAGTTCCTGCAGAACGGACTCGGGGGCAAAGGGGGACACTCTCCATTTTACCTCCCTGTACCAAAAGGGGGTGAAGACCACTCCAAAGATGCACCCACTGCTCACACAGCCCTGCTCTGCAGGTTCGCAGCCTCGACTAAGCCCATGTCCACTTTCACCTTCTCTTCCCTAACAGCTTATGCTGAGAGCCAACAGAACTCCTATGTTCACTTTTAGATGTGCAGTTATCACAGAACATGGAATATTTAAGATGTTTTTTCTTCTTTTTTCCATCTTTCTCCTTAACATCCAAGTACACTAGCTCAGAGATTCTAGGAGAAATTATATAGTCACCATGATCATTATCTTGAAAATAAGTATCTACCAATAACTAGGAAAAGTGCATGTGCACAATAATATGCTTAGGCAACCCCCTATAACCTATGTGCCACAGCTTTAGACCAGAAAAGTACGGCAAGAGCAATGGCGAAGGTCGATCTGACACTGTATCTAGATCAGCAGTTCTCCAGCAGATGATTTTGCTCCCCGGGGGTGGTTGTGACAGCTGTAGGGATGTTATTGGCATCCAGTGGCTAGAAGCCAGGGATACTGCTGAATATCCTACAATGCACTGGAAAGCCCCTTACAACAGTTTTCTGGCCCAAAATATCAACAGTGCTGAGTCTGAGAAACTCTCATCTAGGTGTGCCTGTCCCACTGTTTCCCTTACAGCCTCACACAGAGCCGGTGCCTAGTTAACTACTGCAGAAGACGGGTGGAGTTGTAAAGGTCCTCCTGATAAGAGATACCCACTGAGAGCCAGCCTTTCCTCTGCCTAAATTTTACAGAGAAAAGGGATTTAAAATCTTGTAAACTGAAAGGTCACCCTCAGCTAGCCACTATGACAAGACTAATGAAAGTGACACGGGGAGAAGAGCTCTGGGAAAAAACATCTCATGGTTCTCTCTTCCTCTTCCCCTCCTTCGGATCAAGAGCTTCTAAGATAAACAAAATTACTTCCTTTAACTGTTATGAACAGCCAAGTAATTTAAACTCGCAGTGAGCGATCACAGGCTGGGAGAACAATGGCAGTTTGTAACAGATTCTCTAAGCTGTTCTTCCTTTTCTTCACCTGGATTAAATGCTTAATACATATATGTTGAATTAGTGAATAAAAATAAATGGGTGAAATAATAAAGCTGTAGCTGACATTTAATAATGGCCAACTTACACATTTGTATTTTGACTCCTTTCATTATTAGTTGTTTATATATCTGCACTGCCCACTAAGTATTGCACTTCCTGATATAGAAACTGTAATTTGACAAGAACACCTATATCCATTAGGTTGTTTAATTTCTAATTGTTTTATAGATGTAAGGCAGCAACCACTACATGAGAAAGGATGTATGAAGACTGAGAATAAATGGGTTCATAAAGTTTTTAAATAGATAATAAATTTACAACAAAGTCAATGTCATGTACTTGTTAGTATCAAGAATTGTTATTCAGCCACAAAGACCAAAGCAATAGTTCATGAAAATACTATAATTTATAGTTTTGTATGGTCAGTCCAGAAAAACTCCTAGTTTTTTCTTAATGTTAATTCTTCAGTAATTATAATCAATATCAATGCTGATAACACATATCTTTCAATTATCCTTATCACAAGCACAAACACACACAGTATTTATATACATGGCACATGGACACAAGTGTTAAAAAGAAAGTGCTGGATCTGACTCCCTAATATCTGAGCACCCTTCATCCCCTTCGCCCCCTCTCTCCCTTGTTCCCAGAGTTATAATTCTCTGTCCTTTATTTCACCAGTGCCCTCCCGTGTCCTGGCCCCTAGGGCCCTGCCCACAGCACTGCCAATGCATACATTCCACATGAGAGTTCAGTGAGCAACAGTCGGCTGCAGGATGGAGAGCCGCCAGTCCTGTGAGAAAGGCGAGTTCCTTCTTCTCTCGGAGCCTCAGTTTTCTCACAGGCACTACACTTGTAACCTCCCAGGGTTCTTGCTAGGGTTAGAAGAGGTAACATACGCAAAGCACTTGTCAAATCTTTGGTGCTTAGTCAATGCTAACTCCCTTTTTTAATTGCTACTCCTCTTTCCTCATCTAGATTTTAGAGGACTGGGACCATAAGACTGTCAGCTCCTGTGGGCTAACTGTATCATATTTACCCTGCTTAATGACGGGGAAGAAGAAAAACATCTCTCAGTCCATAGGAGAGCGAGGAGACTTACAATGCACATATGATCAGTTGGATCCATTCTCTATAACATGGGTAGGCTTCACTCGAAAGGTAAGGAATGACATCACAGTATTTGGTCTTTTGTTTTGGAATAGGGGTAAGAAATTAGAAAGGTCTGGGTTAGAAGTGGGGAGTGGGGAGACGGAGGAAACAAAAGGCAAGCCTGGCAAAACCAAAGACAAATTTCCTTGACATCAGGATTTCAGCGAGGGTCTGCGCTGCTGCCCTTCACCTACGCACATAAACAAACCAACAGAAAGACTGAGGCCGAAAGCATGTCATATCCTAAGGGGCACACACACCTCACTAGGAATTAAGTTGATAACCTTTTGCCGAAGCCTTGAATTACTGAACAAATACAAATTTTTATAAAGAACAAGACTGCAATTGTTGACTGACTTATCTGCAAAACTATTATCAGTCTACGAAACATGACACCGTTTATGAAAATAAAAAACTCTAACTTAGAGAAAGATAGTCTTCTTAAAATAACAAACAGAAGAAGAACCTGAAGATGTGAAAAGGGCTCAGCCCCGCACACCACAGGCAGTGCGCTCCGGAGACCACACATGTGGACCTTTGTTCGCTCAAGCAGAGACCCTATGGCACTTGGGGGGGGGTGTGTGTGTGTGTGTGTTTTCCCTCATTTAATCTCTAAGAGACTCTATGAAGTACAGGCCATCAATATTTCTGCACTTTACACATGAGGGTATTGAGGGTTGGACGTTTTGGGTAATTTAGTCAAGCCATGCAGACAGTGACAGTCTGGACTGAGTTCATGACCTTGAACACTAAGCGTACAATCCAGACACTCAGTCGTCTCTTCCATTTTCCACTAAATCTCTAAAGAGCTGAAATTAAGCACTTCTTTCAAAGACTTACTAAGGTGTTAAGTATACAATTAAAAAACACTTTAAAGTGATCAAGAAATAGTAAAAGTTCGTTGGCTAATGTTGAAATAATTTCTGTTAAGTGGAAATAATAATGAAGTTTTAAAATCTGCCGCTTCTATTGCTAAGAGATAAAGTTCTATTTGAAAAGTACAATCATCATGGGAATATTTCAGCTTGGGGCAAAGGCAGACTGTATTCGTGTAAAGCAGTTCCTCATTTACGCACCTAGAAAATCAAAATTTCCAAAATCCAAAGAGAAAGATATCATGAACTTACTTTGACCTGAGGGTAGGACTTCTTATTCTTTTCACTAGATGCACCAGGGAGTCCGCCGTGGGACGGGCCTTCACAGACATAACGGAAACGAAATCCTCTCTGCAAAGTGAGCGCAGAGCCAACATGTTTGAGAAATACTTATTAAAAAGTATCAGGACAAACCTATACACAAATTTTTAGTTCTTCTGTTTATTAGCTGAGAAAGGAAGAAAACAAGAAATATGTGAAAGACTGTGTAAACAAGAACAACTTTTCCTACAATCTTACTATGAACACTGAGGTTAATTGGTGCTTGTGTATGGAGCTGTGGCTTCAAAGCCCTTCCTGACCCTGCAGAAGCCCCCGGCTGTGCGCACGCAGGGAGGGAGCGGCTGAAGAGTCCGTGTAAGCCTTGGCCTCGACGTGCCACAGTTTGTTTGAAACAGAGCTTCTTCATCTCAAATTGCTGCCGCCAAGCTCGGAACTTGGCCGTACTACTCCAAGTTATGCTTCTTTGATTCTCACTTAAAGGAATTCTTTTATCTACTCTGATTACAGTTGGTTCAGGAGAGAATACAGAAATGCCTTGTTAAGTATAGCATGTCAGTGTTGTAGGACACATTTGGCCAGCTTCTTTCAATAATTCAGAAGATTAAGAGTTGTGATTTTATGATAATCAAGCTCAAGCTCTCTGTATTAATTGAACTGAAAGAGTCCAAAACCAGGTTCTTTAAATAATATTAACTCAAGAATTTTACCACAGTTGTAAATGAATGAAGAGTTAGCCAGAAGTCTTTACTATGGGCTGAAAAACACCTAAATCCCATATGAGATTAAACTAAATTATCTTTAAGGTCTATCCTAGTTCTAACATTTTATGATTTATAAAGCTAACAATTATAATTTGTATACCTATGTGCATACAAAGAATACAACATAGACAATTATGAGAATGGATCTCATAATCATATTAAGGGAACTTTCAACATATTTCCTGAAACACTGAACTTTATAATGATGTAAATCAATTTGTGGTAGTGTTAGTAGTTTATAATTACACAGTCACTAACCAGATGTTTTTTCAAATTCAGCCTTTGGCCAGAAGAATATGTTAATACACAACACTTTAAGTAATAATCTCATCTTTCATTTATTTTTATTGTGGGGTTGACTTCCTCTAAACAGTGCTAGATCACTGGGCCACAGAGAGCTCCGCTCACCCACCACTAGCTGGAGTGGCCTTGGGCCCGGCACACTCGTAGTAACTACGAAGCTGACAAGCACAAAGGCTTTAACAGCTTTGAGCTCATCGACCAACGTAAAAATTGCGCCTTCTCCTTAGACTGCGCCACATTTTATTATTCCTCACGTACGGGCCTGGGAAAACAGTCTTGGAGTGGTCCTGAGGCCCTGAGCAAATTTAATTCTCTGGCATCTGGAACTGTCTGCCCCTGTACTCTCTGAGATCTTCCTCATTTTCGCAAAGAGGGTCAGCCCTAGAGCACGTTTCATGGGACAAATATGGCCTAAAGTAGACTCTCTAGTGAAGGAAAGCTCAAGTCATGCATAGGTTTGGAGCATATGATCAACTCGTAAAGTGGGATCTAAATACTAGGGAAGGCTTCTGGGGTGAGCTTCGTCATTTAGGGGCAAGTCTTCTATTTTGCCTCTCGAAAAATTCAAACTAAAAAAAAAGTTATAAACACAGTCCTATACCTTTTGTAGACAAGGACTGTTGGCTTATTTTTAAAATGTAATGAAATTTCGAAAAGCATTAAAAAGCATCAGCATCTGCAACAGTTAACCTCTAGAATAAAGGTAGAAATTTACTTGAATGCTACTTAATTTCAATACAACTTCAGTTTTTAAATAGTATTAGGTAACTGCCACTGAATAACATGCAACGGAACTGGATATTTTAAAGATTAGTAGTCTACACTATGACTCATCTCTGTCAGAGCAGGGGAGAATTGTGGCAAAGAGATTTCATTTTTCTAGCTTTTATTTTTTAAATGTAATAAAGCAATTCATTATCTTGAATCACAAAATTCCTTCAAGACACTTGGAAAAATATATGCATATATATCTTTTATATCTTATTGGGAGTGGTATCAAATAGAATGAGTAAAGAGACATGTCTTAATTGCTTGCGTAAGTTAAAAAAAAAAAGGATATTTTCATGGTTGCATACAAGTACCTAAAGTTCTAAAGGAATTTTAACCTGAGGGTGGAAATTAATTAGGTTTTTTTTTTAAAGGAAGGTATGATGTCTTGAAATGCATAGTCTAGATGCATTTCTGATTCTAAACTTTTGAGATTAAAAGTTTGCGAATCCGCAGCCATTCATCTCAGTAACTCCATTTGCTTAATATGAGTCATCGACCTCAGAGGCAAGGCTACATCCACCAGGTCAGAAAAGTCTGACTTTAACACAACCTTCGTACTTTCACTGAAGTCAGACATCAAAATAATATCAGCTTGGTAAATAAACACATTGTTTTACTCAGATGAGCTTTCACACCTCCACATATAGAGAATTAATTAAGTTTTGAAGTTTGGAAATATATATGGTTACCCTTCAGGTAAATTATAAATGTCAACTTATTAAGTGTTAGACTTATAATAATACATTGCATTTAAAAGTCTCATTGTAGTGCTACACTTATGAAAATGGATATTTGAAAACATGTTTTGGTATGCAGACAAATAATTTTTGGTTGATTTCTCAGTTTCAGAAATTACCCAGATCTTCCAACAGAAAAACTTCCAGGAGGCCAGACCACTGCATAGAATTTTATGGATAAAGTTCTACTGGGAGAGTCTGAGTGAACAGGTGACCTGTGGGAAGCCCCTTAGACACAACCTTCTTACTGTGGAACTGGACATAAGCAAAGGAAGGTCATGTTGGCAGCCTGTAGAGCTGGGGTGTGTCACCTACAAGCAACTAGAACAATGCCCCAAAGTCTCATATGGCATTCCAGTCCCTACACCAAAACCTTTTATCTAAGTTCAGCCTTATAAGATGTCTATTTGGTCACAGTTATTTATATCCTTTAAATTTGACCAAAATCCAAATACACATATAGTGCCATGATTATAGTAACCGCAATGAATGCTTTATTTAAGTTCTTGACCTAGTTAGCATTTGTTAAGTGTTATAACATGTGAAAGTGCTACAATCGCTCACCCAAGCTACTAAAAATATTTAGGGGAAGTACTGGGTGATGTGACTGCAGGACAGCAGGTATACGCACCCTCAGTCTCCCACAAGTTTGGTAAGCACATGCATTCAGAGATTTCAAACTCTGTCCTCAAACTGTAGAGGAATATACCATTACTTCTATCCCCTAATATCTTAAATCTATAGGCAGATATTAAATATTCTCTTTCCTCCTCTTCCACAGCGTTCGTCCCATCCAATTTCCAATAAATACTACCCACAGATTTGGAGAAGGGTGAAGACACCGTTTCAATTCCCAGGGATCCTCTACAGAATCCAGTGGTAAGAAGAAGAGTCTGAGAAAATAAAATGCTCCTCTCCTGACTCCAAAGAGGCGGAATCTGAAGTTAATACCAGAAAGGAGGGGCCTCAATTGCCCATTCTGATACTATCTCCCACGGGTGGTTTTAATATCTTAGGGTACATGTTCCAAAGACAGAACAGAAAAGGCTACTAAAGGTAAGAGGAAGGCTAGTAAGTGCTTCACATGCATGGCCATGATCGATGGATGTTAACTCCATGTATGTGAGCTGCATGTATGTGTGTTTCAGTATGACGGAAAGAACCTATCTTCCTTAGCAGTGGCCGCAAAGCGAAGTCTGTAGAGACAGTAAGACACCAAAGACCTATAATCAACTGAAGTTTTACAGAACTACACACTGAGGGCCAGGACAGTCTGAAAGTGACTGAGAGAAATGTCAAATGGACGAGTGACATTGTTGCACACGTGGGCATGGCGCTGACCTTCTGGATAAGATACTTCCTTCGCAAAATTCACTATTTTTGGTGCTTAAGATATTATTAGACTTATAGATCTAACTTTTAAAGAGAAAGTGCCCACCCCTTTAATCTTCTTACCTGTTTAGGTTGCTCTAATATTTGAAGGTATGGGCCATCTGCTAAAAACAAAAACAAACAAATCAAAAGAATGTGAGGCTTCTCAAATTTGGTGTAAGATATTAAGCAAGTAAAAAACTGAAATTTTATTTTTAAATAGAGGTTTCAATGAAAACTTTTTAGCTGAATTCACAAGGATATAATTTCCCCTCCTCATTTGAATATCAAATATATCCTTCTGTTAACAGCCTCACACTTTCAGAAAACCATAATAAATAAACCTTCCTTGAATGGTGATGGTACATTATACAACCCAACAGGAGGCCTGATGTTTGGTAAGAAGATGTTAATGGCCTTCACAATCCTGTGTACTAACACGGCATCTTAAAAATGAGACAAATACCAGTTAAAAGCAGCGATAACTTCCTAGCCTCTACGACACTTTATTTTGCCTCACATCAGTAGATACTGACTTCTTTTCCTCAGAGGGAATGTGCTTCCTGTGAAATTCGAGACTGAGTTGGCACTGACAAGTGTAAAATACAGATAATGGTCTCGAGCTGTCTGCTCTTCCTTACACTACGTTTCTGGTTCCTTTCCCTTACTTGAATCCATAAATACTGCCTTCTTTCCCTCACTGCTAGCTTGTTCCCCCACCCTCCCAAATTTAATTTGGTCTATTAGATATGGTGGACTTTTCTAATTAATCCATAGCTTTTGATGCTTGTATACAACTTTTGAATACTATGCTCTGATGTAAATTCTGTTCCAAAAAACCCGAGCATTTTGTAAAATCCTGAAAATAATTTAATTGAAGATAGGTGCATGCCAATTAATTATTATAAAAACATAAAGAACACTAGAAGCTTAATCCAAATACTGACTATATCTGACTTTGGAAACTCAAAGGAATATCAGAACCTCTGACAGTATAAATACAAATTTCTTCAAAATGAGAAAGTCCCTAAGCTCCCCAGGGGGGTCTTATGTCAACAGCGTAATAACCCATAGCTCTGCAATAAAGACATATGGTGTTTCTCACTTGTTTACATGTAAATTTAAAAGTTTGGTACTAAAAAAAAAAACTAAGAGAATGCTTGTGTCCATTTCAATCTTCACTGTCTCTTAGCCAGAAGTTTAAGATCTATTTTAGATAAAGGAATTTATGAAGAATTAGATACGTTCAGGTTGAAATAAAAAATAAACTATTAATTTAAGAGAGAAATTATTTTTATCCTCTCAGTTTTATGATGAATCAGACTAAGGCTAGAGAATTGTAGGAAAGAAATTCAAGAATTTTACAAGAAAGTTGAGAAATGTTGGCTGGTGTGGCTCAGTGGACTGAGTGCCTGCCTGTTAACCAAGGGTCACAGGTTCGATTCCCAGTCATGGCACAGGCCTGGATCGCGGGCCATGATCCCAGTAGGGGGCGCGCAAGAGGCCGCTACACCTTGATGTTTCCCTCCCTCTCTTTCTCCTTCTCTTCCCCTCGCTCTGAAAAATAAATAAATAAATAAAATCTTTTAAAAAGAAGAAAGTTGAAAAATGACTGAATTTGAAGCGAAACATACAAATGAAAGGAAATATGGAAAGTGATTGGCCAAAGCAGCATAATTTAGGTAAATTTTCTCTAGTATCTATATAAAATCCATCCCTGGACATTTTAAAGTACTTTTAGAAAAGAAATTGCAATTTTAAGATTCTAAAACTTGGCTAGATTTAATTTTTTATAAGATAAAACCAATCAGAAATAGAAATATTTTCACACTACTAACATATAGCTTGTATGTCAATGTAACAAATAGAGTCATAAGAAAACTCTTATATATTCAATATATTATGAACAAGGGCCTCTAAGAAAGCAGTATTTGGAAGCCATGGTAAATATAGGGGACTTTGAGCACACCTACATTAAACTTCAAGTCTCTCATTTATTATTATTATTAATTAAATAATGATTGGGGTGGCCAAAAGTTCGTCGAGTCTTTTCCATAAGATGGCTCTAGTAGAGCTTAGTTGTCTTTAACTTCATTTGAAACAATTTTGTTGGACTGCATTGTGACATATCAGCGTCATATCAGCATCCATTTAAAAAAAACATCAAAATTGCTGAATTTTTGTGTACCCATTTCAATCTTGAAGGTGAACAAAATACACAATATCTTTGGCATATTCTACTTTATTCTTTCAAGAAAGATAAAAATGCCACTGAAATGCAAACCAAGATTTGTGCAAGATTTTTGGTATAATTTTAAAAGTTTTTCTAATATTATGACAAATTAATTTCTACAATGTGAAGCTCTGACCACAGAATATTTACTAAGATGGTTCTTTTGGCAATCTTATTTCTATCTCCATAAACTTGATGAAATAAAAACATTATGAGAGCATCTGCCTCAGGCTAATGTTTGGCATCTACGAGGCATTGAATGGAACTAAGTTTTTATGTTTTCAATAAGGATTAATACTAAGAAAAATATTTTGAGCACCAAAATTAGAAGTTCACAGGAAACACAGAAGCTACCAAGACATTTGCTTGTTCTTCACAGGAATCTGACCTAGAGCTCAAATTGGGCAGCAGTTCATGTAATCTCAGATACAGCAGTCTACAAAGTATGTTTTGTGGGGTAAAGAGAAAAACCTCAGCAATACAACTTTTGATAGTGAAGATGAAAAGTCTAACATTATTTTCCTCCCATGAACTCCTAGAAATAATAGAGATAAAAATACAGAAAAACATTCTGATCTAAAAAATGAAAAGTAAGTACCAGAAAAACAATAATAGTTTTAAATGAGAATGATACAAATTGGATCAAATCTCCCAATGATGCCAAGCAAGTCCATGGTAAATCAAAGACCTGACTTTAGTGATTATAAAACTCCATTGTACATACAACTTCCATGATTTACTCACACTGCTTCTGAATGTCTGTTAAGTCCTGCCCGTGATGTGAGGAGCGCATAAGGAAAGGACTCATGGACACAGACAACAGTGTGTGGATTGCAGCGAGGAGAAAGGGTAGAGGTGGAAGAGGGTATAAGAGGGATAAATGGTACTGGGAAAAAAAACATTAACTTGAAAAAAAATTTAAAAAAAATAAATACAAGAGCCACAAAGCTTACATATGAATCAAAAAAAAAAAAGAGAGACTAAATGTGTTGTTTTTTAAATCACTCATGTGAGATTAAGCAATTTGTGGATGGGGATAATTAGTACAGTCATGTTAGAAAGAAGGATAATTATCATGCATTTTATCCAACTGGTCAGAATGTAAAGCTAAAAGCTTTTTAAAAAGATGATTTTACAACTGAGCTGAGTTTCATGATTTTTGTACACTTGTTTCCCCAATAACCAGCAAACACAGCAGGCACTCAAATAGTGTTTTTGGAACAGATCTAAGGGGTCGAGACTGCCTGAGAGTGGGAAAAAGCAAAGAGGAGTTAAAAATAATCCAGAGACAGTAAGATTGGTTAAAAGGGAAATCCTTATACTGAGTGAAGAAATTCTTTCTAAACTGTCCTAGCAGATTTTAGCAACAACTGCTAGGTAAATTAGCAACAATTTACCTAGCGGTAATGGGGATGAAACAATTTTGTGCAAATATGTTTCAAGAATATATATTAAAAGATTGTTTTTTAGAACATAATCACCATTTCCTTTATAGATACATCACTAACTTTCTAAAAGAGACTACTAGCAAATCCGGAATTTAACAAATCCAGAAAGTAGCAGCAAAACAAGAGGACAGTGAGTGGGAGTGAGGAGTCTTCTTACCCGTTGGCAGTGGCATCTCTTGTTGATATATTTCTGGATTAAATATTGTATGATTTAAAGAATCCAAATGAAACATCTGTAAGAAAGAAAATTAAAATTTTCAATCATTAGTTTTCTAACATCTGAAGTTGGTACACCTAAAACTTATTTACAGGAAAAAAACCTAAAGCCAAATAACAAAAATCTGAGAATATTTCAAATCAGGATTTTTAAAATGCCTTCACGAGACCTAGCTAAACGCTCCTGTGTATGGAGCTTTGCACAGGGTTGGGCTGCGCTCACGCGACAACAGCATCTGAAAAGGAAGACCTAGCTAAGAGTGCGCAGAAGCAGCTGCTTCCCTCGTTTATCTTCAGGGCCCAGTCTGTGTTTATCGCACTGTGGACACTTAATAAATACTTGCTGAATGAATGATAAAGCTCATACTCTCTCAGAAATCTAAGCACAAGAATATCATCCTAGAAATCTACATTTCTTCTATGCTGGTAACAAATAAACCCCTACTCTAGACACTCAACTTCAATGCTTGGAAGAATTAGACATCAGCCCAGAACAATATACAGAAAAACAAAAAATATTACAGTCCAAGGAGCAGGACACCAAGCACAGAGCTCCCTCCCTTTTTTTTAACTTTAATTTACCTAGCACAGCGCAAAATTACCTGGAATTTAGTGCATGTGGTAGGCTGAATAATGATTCCAGCAAAGCCATCCACATCCTAATCCCCAGGACCTGTGAATACTGTCTCCCAAAGCAAAAGCGATTCTGCAGATGTTAAAGTAAGAATCCAGAGACCAGGAGACTCTCCTGGATTATCCGGATGGGCTTGGTACGAGGGATGCAGGACACTGAAGTGAGTGATAGGAGACGTGGCGACAGAAGCAAGAGGTTGGAGTGATGGAGGGTCACAGGCACAAGCCGAGGGATGCAGGCAGCCTGTAGAAGCTCAAAAAGGCCAGGAAATGAAAGCTTCCAGAAGGAAAGCAGCCCTGCCAACACCCTGATTTTCGACTTCTGACCTCCAGATTATAATAGAATACCTTTGTATTGTTATAAACTGCTAAATTTGAGGTAATTTGTTACAGCATCAAGAGAAACATATTTTCTTCTGGGCATCAAACATATTTTGATGGAATTCTATTCTATCTTCATATGTTACTAATAATTACTTATCCTGAGAAAAAAAATTTCTCTCCATTTAGTTTAGTCAAGATTTTAAATTCATATTTCTGTTTGAAATGTTTGTGGACAACATAGAAACCGACCATATTTCACTTTTTATGATATGCTAGTTGGTAAGTGTTCTGGATGCGGTATTTGAAGAAATAACCAGTATTGAAATTTACTTCTTTTCCTTATTATTAGGTCGTTGAACCTAGATACTTAGTTAAAGAGTAAGAAACAGTGTTTAAATAAAGACTACTTCACATCCAGTTGGGAGGTATGCAGATTTTCAACTCAAGAACAATAAATGTGCTTTACTTCACTGCTTCAGAGTAAAGTTCATCTATGCTTTTGTTTGCTGAAAAGGAAATACAGGATTGAAAAAACATGTTATTGTAAAAACGGGCCCCACCTTGCACAGTATTCTCAGAGCAGAAAGTCTCAGAGCAGAAAAGATGACCAAGCAGAAAAAATCTTTCCTATGGTCCTGCAGGTGGTCACGATGATGAGTTGGAGGCCAAATCGCCCATGTTGGGAGAGGGACACGCAGCTCACTTCAGACAAAGGCGCGCGCAGCCGCGCTGTGCGCAGCTTGCTTTGTGTATTAGGGCAAAGGTGGAGAGCAAATTCCAGACTGTGCTCTAACACTGAGGCTCTCTCACTGAAGACAAGTAAACTTCTGGAAATACATGCCATTAAGCTTGAGACAAGGGGAAATTACCTAAATTTTAAGTACTTTCCCCCTTAAAAAAAAAAGGAAATATGAGAAATGCCCCACCCCTGTTACTGATGATGACAAAAATGCCCACATAAGAAAAACTTTTGAAATGAATGTTTTTAGCAGATTTTACTCTTTTGTGGCATAAAGGACTATCTCTTGCTGATAAGATTTCCTGTATATAAACAGGAAAGCATGGTCTAAAACCAAGAATAATCAACTCTAATGCTGGTTCGATTTTGCCTTTGTTACAGATGGCATATTAAAATTGAAAGGTAAAACATAGGCTTTTGATAATAGGAGTGGCCAAATGGCTTTCATGCTATAATCAAAGAAAATACTTCTAGATTTATCCTATAGCACCATTTTTACAAGGTTCAAAAGGAGCATCTTAATGTAAAAAGCAATGCATACTCACTGTTTCCAAATCAATCAGAACATTATCAAGAGTAATGAGCACTACATAAGTCTATTTCGTTTTAAAAAGCAATAACTAGAACCCTTAAAAATATTTCACTTTTGGTTTTATTTTTCTGATTGATTGTTTGCATGTGCAAATTTGGGAAATTCAGTTTTTAGGTGGATGCCACTGAAGATGACGTGTGAAAAGATTACGAATCTTGGCCCAGGGGGTGCCCTGATGCCTTGCTATCCCTCTCCCTATTTAACTGCACCTCCCAAATCTCAGCTGACACGGACTTCATCCGGAAAGTCCTCCATAACTCTGCTCTTCCCTCCATGCTGCAGGGAGCGACGCCCCTCACCATGACTGTGCCATCCTGTGCTGACTACTATTACAGTATTCATCACCATAAGAAGCTCTTTATGTCACTGTCTCTATTAGAATGAGAGCTTCTGAGATTAGGGTTTATGTATCACTTATTTTTGTAACCCTCTCCTTAGCCTATATTCTGCTACATAATAATGCCTTAATAAATAGCTGATGAATGCATAAAACTCAGCAGTTTACAAACTTCTTGAATCATTAAAGTTTTAATATTGCCATTGTAATTACCCTAGAGTATGAAAATTGCTTTCAAATGGCTCACCTAACATATATATGAGTATAAAAGTATTGTATACATAAATAATAACCAATAAAGATTTGTTAGACTATTTCATATTTCTATAGGCTTCACATTTTTCCAAGTAAGAAACTAGGAGAAAAAGAAGAAAAGGACACTAGTATCTCTTCATAACCACTAATATAACAAACGGTTTTATGCTCCCAAAGCACATTCACTGTCCATTAAGTCTTTTCAACACCCATTAGTGTGGAGTTAGCATTCCTTTTTTGCAAAGGAGAACGCGAGGATCAGGGGGTGCTAAGTGATTCCTCCAGTTTTAAGAATTCACTAGTAGCAGCCAGCATGTACATAGAGACCTTCAAATTCTAAGTCCAAAAGGTCTTTCTGTTATACTAATCTGTCTCCTCATTCGATGAGGTTTAAGTAAATATTCTGCGTTGCCCCCAAAAAGATAGGTTCAAATCCTAACCTTCATATCTGCGAATGTGACTTTACTTAGAAATAAGGTCTCTACAGATGTAATCAAGTTAAGATGTAGTCACACTGAAGAATGGACCCGAAACTCAATGGCTGGTGCCTACACCAGAGAAAAGTGAGGGATACCTGTGTACAGAGAAATGAGAGGTGCGCATGAAAGAAGGCCTTGTGCTAGAGTGACATAATTACAAGCTAAGGAATGTCAAGGTTGCAGAAGCTAGGGGAATGGCATGGGGCCGATTCTCCTTCAGAACTTCTGAGAGTAACAACCCTGTCATCATCTTCTTCTTTTCTTTTTCTCAGTAGAGTAAGATGACATCACTTTTCCTGTCATCACTGTAATAAGAACTGTGAGAAAATGTAATTCTGTTGTTTTGAGCCACCCACTTTGTGGTCATTTGTTACAGCAGCCCTAGGACACTAATACAGTAGTTATGATTTGATCTATAGCACATATAATTTTTATGCAGCAATGTGTGTGATAGCAGGGTTTAAGTTACTCATTTTGTAAGACATGTCCTCTCTGATCTTATATGTAGGCACAGGGAAACTGCAAAAGCAATTTAAAAGAAATTTTTACCAATTTTGTTTGTCTGGTTATTACTATTGTTACCTCTGTATATTTTAAAATATGGATTTACTTAAAAAAATTATCAGTGAGATGATATTATAATACCTACTTGTTCATGCCCTGTCAAATATGGATCCTCTTCTGCCATGCTGGAGCTGCATATCGAAACAAAACAGAAGCAAACTGTAAGACTGAGATGAACCTTAAAAATTCCATCATATACTTCTGGTCAAGATGTCAGCACATGTAAACATGGCTCACCTCCTTGCACAACCACATCAAAATTACAACTAAATTGTAGAACAACCATCACTCAGAACCATCAGAAATTGAGTTGACAACTACAGAATTAAAGAAACCACATCCATCCAGATTCGTAGGAGGGGAGGAGACATGCGAAGGGCTGGTCCCACATCTGCATGAGGTGGATAAAAATTTGGGAGGGATATCATGGAAGCTAGGAGTCCCAGCCCTACACCAGGTCCCTAGCCAAGGGTTCCAGTGCCAGGAAGATAAGTCCCTAAACTTCTGGCTGCAAAAAATAGCAGGAATTGAGTCAGGGAATAACTTCTGGAACCCCACACAGTTCCTCTTAAAGAACCCACTCACTCCCTCTGAGTTCCAGCACTGGCATAGCAACTTGAAAGGTACCAGTAGCGTACAGGGATGAACTGAAATGTCTGGCATCAAGGTGAGAGCTAGGGGACAGCTATCTCCCAGACAGAAAGGTGGGTAGAGGCCATTATCTCTTTTCTGAACCCTCCTCCCCACGGAGCCACAGAGCTGGCAGGAGAGTACCATTTGACACTCCATCACCTGGCTAACACTATTTACCCCGCCCAGGAGATCCCCTGAGACTCCATTCCACCCAATTTTTGGGTCCACCCAAACTGTTAACAGAGACTTTTCCATATGAACGGCTGGTCTTGACTCATACTTCACAACTTCCTAAATCCTCTAAAATAAGCAACAGCCAGCCTAACTGTAGTATGTGAGCCCCCAGCCCCCACATACTACTTGCTAAGTGGCCCCAGGCATGGCACTAGCAACAGCCAGACTAGATTCACAGGTTGGTTTTACCTGGGAATCTCCAAGCCCAGCACAAGTAGTAGCCATCTCAGATTGCTTTATAACCCAGGCAAGGTGGCCCCAGGCAAAACTCAGGTGGGGGCTGACCTTGGCCTACAACACCCAGGAAACCCCAGACCCTATGTACCCACTGGACAGCTACAGACCATGTCAGAGCACCACCACCCTGCCCCTACACAGCTGATACTCCATAGAGGGCAGAGGTTGGTGGTCAGAGGTCACAGCCAGTCCTTGTACTTGACTGGCCTGGATAAATCCCTCTCATTGACCTGCCAATAGCAATGAAGGATCAACTACAAGAGGACAGTGTATTCAGCCCACATGAAGGGCACAGCTCAAGTACTCAGCTTCGATGATAGGGGAGGCTGTGCCACCGTACCCTATAGGACATCTGCTATATTAGGCCATCTCACCAAGACAGGGAGTCATAGCAGCTCTACCTAATACAAAGAAACAAAAGCAGGGAGAGTGCCAAAATAAAGAGACAAAGAAACATGGCCCAAATGAAAGAACAGATCAAAACTCCTGAGAAAGAGCTAAACAAAAGGGAGACAAGCAATCTATCAGATGCACGGTTGAAAACATTGGAATGCTCAAGGAACTTAGTGAAGACCTCAACAGCATAAAAAAGATCTAGTCAGAAACGAAAAATACACAAATTGAAATAAAGAACAATTTACAGGGAAACAAAAGTAGAATGGGTAAAGCCAAGAATCAAATCAATGATTTGGAACATAAGGAAGCAAAAGAGAATCAATCAGAACAACAAGAAGTAAAAAGAATCTAAAAAAACAAGGAGAGTATAAGCAGCCCCTGGGACAACTTCAAGTGTTGCAACACTGGTAGCACAGAGGTGCCAGAAGGGAGAGAGAAAGAGTAAGAAATTGCAAATCGATCTGAAAAAACAATGAAAGAAAACTTCCCTAATTTGGTGAAGGAAATAGACATGCAAGTCCAAGAAGCGCAGAGAGTCCCAAACAAAACGGAGGCACAGAGGCCCACTCCAAGACACACTGTAATTCAAACATACAGGTTAAAGATAAAAAGAGAATCTTAAAAGCAGCAAGAGAAAAGAAGTTAGTTACTTACAAGGGAGTTTCCGTAAGATTGTCAGCTGATTTCTTAAAAGAAACTTTGCAGGTTAGAAAAGATTGGCAAGAAATATTCAAAGTCATGACAAACAAGGACTTACTACCAAGATTACTTTACACAGCAAAACTATCATTTAGAATTGAAGGGCAAATAAAGAGCTTCTGAGACAAGAAAAAACTGAAGGAGTTCATAATCACCAAACCCATTACTATATGAAACGTTAAAGGGACTTATTTAAGAAAAAGACAACCAAAAGTACAAACAAGAAAAAGGCAATAAAAACATATATATCAACAATTGCATCTAAAAAACAAACTAAGCAAACAAGAAGAGCAGAGACAGCATCATGGATATGGAGAGTGTTTTGATGGCTGCCGGATGGGAGGGAAGGGTAGGAGAATGGGTGAAGAAGTGAGGGGATTAAGAAGTACAAATAGGTAGTTAGAGAACAGCCATGCAGATATAAAGAAGAGTATAGGAAATGGAGTAGCCAAAGAACTTATACATATGACCCATGGATATGAAGGACGGTGTGGATCTTGCCTGAGGGAGTCGGGGGGGCTGGGTGGAAAAAAGGGGGAAAAAGTTGGTGGGACAACTGCAATAGCACAATCAAAATGTAATTAAAAAAGAAAAAATAAGAAAAAATCCATCATGCAAGAGTAAACTTTATTATTCCAGTAAGACCAAATATAACCCTTTCTATAGCCTTAGTGGAGTTCTTCAGAATTTAAATCTAAGAGCAGGTGGATTGCATAATGAAGGAACTGCCATTTATGTATAATCTAAAACCTTTATGTCAGGTTCATAACAGTGACCTGTAGTTTGGTACAACCAATCTTCATCTTCAGTATAAAAACTGTGCATATTTGGATGCTTCAAGGGCATTTCTTTTTGCCACTATCTAGACATCAGGATTTATAGTATTTGCTCTTTGTGTAGATCATTTTCCAACCCTTCGTGAATTCTGTGATGGTGTGAGAACTATCTCCAAGCTTTCTGTATGCTGCACAAGTTGAGAAACTAAGAGGGGGCCACTCTGCTGCAAATGGGCCTGCCTGGTCAGTGCATACAGCAGTGGAGGTTGGCTGTAGTGTGCTGTGCTCTGTCCTTTAGTGCGCCCCACTGCAGCAGGCCATTTCCTGTCATTGCCAAAATGTAGTACCCTCTTAACCACGGTTTCACTTTCTAAATAGTGTGATGAAATCCCCTGATATCCCACCCAGAATGTGAATCATCCCTTGCCCAGTGTCACCATGCTGTGCATGCCACCACGTGTTGGTCACTTAGTAGCAATTTTTCAGATCAACTGTCACAGTATCTCAGTGCTTGTGTTCAAGTAACCCTTGTTTTATTCAATAATGGCCCCAAAGTGCAAGTAGTGATGCTGGCAATTGGAATCTGGCAATTGGAATACGTCAAAGAGAAATCATAAAGTGCTTCCTTTAAGTGAAAGGGTGAGCACAGTACAATAGTATATTTTAAGAGATAGAGACTGCATTCACCTTACTGTTATTACAGTATATTGTTATAATTGTTCTATTATGTAATTAGTTATTGTTGTTAATCTCTTACCAGGAATAATTTATAAATCAAACTTTATCATTCAATATGTACGTACAAGGAAAAACATAATATATATAAGGTTTGGCATTATCCCTGGTTTCAGGCATTTATTGGGGGTCTTGGAAACCCCCATGGATGAGAGGGTAGTGCTGTAGAGAAATATTGTAATATTAAAATGGTAGTAATTCCACTGCTAGGCTTATACCCTAAGAATCCTGAAACACTAATTCAAAAGAACCTATGCGTCCCAATGTTCATAGCAGCACAATTTACAATAGCCAAGTGCTGGAAGCAACCTAGGTGCCCATCAGTAAGTGAGTGGATCAAAAAACTGTGGTACATTTACACAACAGGATACTATGCAGCAGAAAGAAAGAACTCCTACCCTTCACAACAGCATGGATGGAACTGAAGAGCATTACGCTAAGTGAAATAAGCCAGGCAGTGAACGACAAATACCATATGATCTCACCAGTAAGTGGAACCTAATCAACAAAGCAAACAAGCAAGCAAAATATAACCAGAGTCATTGAAATAAAGAACAAACTGACGGTAACCACAGGGGAGAGGAGAGGGGAATAATGAGGGAAAGAAGGGAAAGGGTTGTCAAGGATCATGTGTAAAAGACCCATGGACAAAGCCAAAGGGGGAAAGGATTGAGGGTGGGAGGTGGGTGTGTGTGGGGTGAGGGAAAATGGCAGTGGGAAAATGGAGACAACTGTACTTGAACAACAATTTTTAAAAATTTTAAAAAAAGAAGTGTTCAAAGTCATGAAAGGCAAGAACCTACATCCAAGATTACTCTATCCAGCAAAACTATCATTTAGAGTGGAAGGGCAGATAAAGTGCTTCTCAGACAAAGTAAAGCTAAAGGAGTTCATCATCACCAAGCCATTATTGCATGAAATGTTAAAGGGACTTATCTAAGAAAAAGAAGATAAAAAATATGAACAAAAAAATGACAACAAACTCACATCTACAACTGAACCTAAAAAAACAAAACCAAAAAAACGAACTAAGCAAACAACTAGAACAGGAACAGAATCATAGAAATGGAGATCACATAGAGGGCTATCAGTGGGGGAGGGGTAGAGAATGGTGGAAAAGGTACAGGGAATAAGAAGCATAAATGGTAGGTACAAAATAGACAGAAGGAGGTTAAGAATAGTATAGGGAATGGAGAAACCGAAGAATGTACATGGATGACCCATGGATATGAACTGAGGGGGTAGATGCTGGTAGGAGTGGGGGTGCAAGATGGAGGGGGATAAGGAGGAGAAAAAAATGGGACAACTGTAATAGCATAATCAATAAAATATACTTTAAAAAAGAAAAAATACAATGGTAATCAAAACACGAAAATAAGAGCCCGTATTATTAAGGCTATAGTCTCAGATTTAATCAACTGCAGCCAGATAAGAATATATGCAAGCCCTAGTAATCTTCTACTGCCCAGAGGCCCTGAGAAAAATGAAGAGCCCATTGTCAGATAAAAATAGTATCTAAAAGCACATACCATTTTGGATTTATTTACTTAAGAAATATCTTTATCATTATTTTAAATATAGGTTAATATTTAAATTTACTAAGATCAAATTTTAGATATATTTCATGAAAAATTAAAAAAGGTAAAAAATAAGGTTGAAAGCAAATATTAATTCCTGAGGCAAAGTTTTTCTTTCCCCCATGAAGTCCATAAAGCACGCAAGGGCAATTGGGACTGGGGCTGAAAATGTTAGCTGCCCACCAAAATTTGTTCTCTCTTTGCCCACAGAAATAGAGTTGCAGCTGGAATAGTGACCGCTTAGCTAGTGTATACCCCACACTGCCTTGCAGGTAGGGATGGCCATGAGGAAATGCTCACCAGTGGAATGTCAGAACTACTGCGTGTCACCTCCAGGTCCGGGCTTAAGGCCTTTGACATGGTTTTGTTTTTTCTCTTTAATGTTGAATAGAACCTAGACATGGAGATGACAGAGCTACTGCATAGATAATGATGAATGGCAGGCAGCTAAGACTGGTGGTGACGTGAGAAAGAAACTTCTTTGTTCTTTAACCCAGTGTATTGTTGGATCTCTTTGCTAAAACAGTTTAGCCCTCACCCTAACAAATACATCACCCAACACTTCAGTAAGGGCAAAACTCATCAAAGAAGACCCCAATATTCAATAAAACCTTCTAGATGTCCACTAGAGCCCTGTGTGGCTGGTGAGGAGTGAGACAGCCTCGTGAGGATTCCTAGTGGGATACAGAACGGTGGCCAACTTCAGCAAAAGGGGAAAGGGCGGCTCTCAGTCCTATGGAACAAGAAGTCCATGCAGATTTGCAAGAAAGTATTAGTCTAAACAAGAAATTATTGAAGATTTACAAACAGCTGTCATCAATAAAGACAAGCAGTTACAAAGGGAAAATGTGAGTTAATACATTAAAGAGAAATTAATTCATTCAAAATTAAAGAGTTTTGCCATTTCCATGTGTGTGACTTGATATACAACTCAATTCACTGTGGTCTGTTTCTTTATCTGCAAAATGAGAGAGCTTGATGGGATGGACTTTTGAAAGGAACTCAGAACGTTACTTAGCTAATAAATGCTTATTCAAAAACCAAATCACTAAATCATAACTTAGTGATTTGTAAACTTAGATTTTTATATATACTCAGGTATAGATCTACATTAAAGAATCATTAGCCTAATTTTCCGTAATATGGAGAATACAAGTAAAACAGTATTACAATACAGTGGTAATACCAGTTATAACATTCCATGTGAAAAAAATCCTTATTCCTAGAATGCAACAGGACCTCAATCCCACCCCCAAAATAATAAAAATAAAACCATCATTTTTGGTCATTAGACTTTCTATTCACCTGGGCTGATCACTTGAATCCTCTCAAATAACTCTAGCCCACAGTTCTCAAAAGCAGAGATGAGGATGCTGACTTGTTAAACCTTCAGACACACTCAATACCTCTGTTATATTCAATATATTTATATTTTTAAGCTTGTGGATGGTTTCCTGACCTTTGAATGCGTGGATTTATTTTTTTACTTTTATATTAGTTTCTTAGTTCTTTCTCTTTTATAAAATTTTTCTTGCTAATACCTTACCCCACCCACCTAGCACCCCCTCTCCCAAAAAGCTGTCATCCTGCTCTTTATCTATGAGTTTGTCTCTATTTTGCTTGTTAGTTCAGTTTGTTCATTAGATCCCACATATGAGTGAAATCAATGGTACTCGCCTTTCTCTGACAAGCTTATTTCACTTAGCATAATGCTCTCTAGGTCTATCCATGCTGTTGCAAAGGGTAGAATTTCCTTCTATTTTACAGTCAGGTAGCATTCCATTGCGTAAATGTACCACAACTTTTTAATCTACTTATCTATTGATGGGCACTAGGGCTGCTTCCAAATCTTGGCTATTACATATAACGCTGCAATGAATTTAATATGAAGCAGCCCTCACCCTAATTTAAAAAACTCAACTAAATCTACTTTATCAGAACTGATGCAGGGTTATTATCATGGTCACTATTGTAGTGAAAACCTTAATGAACCTAAATTGTAGGCACTGAACAAACCACACAATTAAACACAGTTCTCCAACAACCTTGCCATGCACAAATGTGTGCTGAAGGATTCATAGTTTTAAAAGCCCAACGGCAGCCCCAAAGACACTTGGGTGATGGTTAAATCTAAACTTTTACACACTGTATAAAGATAGTTTAAGTTCACCACAAAGAGCTGAGGTAACAGTAACCCCAAAGTGATGTCAATGTTAATTCATAATTTAAAAATAAATGTCAAAAGAAACCAAGAATTATTTGGAAGGGATGAATCACTGAGTAATCTTTGCATTAATTGTGAAGCAGGTTTAATTTCAAAATTCTGAAATACCAACAAGCCTTTGGAACTGAAAGATTAGGAAAGACCAGGGAAAGCCCCTTCTGCACCCCTGCTTCCCCAGCCCCCCCCTCACTTTCCCTTTGCACAGTTCTGTGCTTTTGAGGAAGGATCTTGAAACAGAAAAGAAGATACTGGGTTGACTGCTGACATGGTGGCCTAAACTCTGTTTCTCTGTCCCCAAAGGTGAGGTTTTCAAAAACATTTTCACACCACAGAAACAAAAATAGAAAATGTAGCTAGCTGGCAGTAAATAAAACATCTTCAGTGAATCGCTTGTATTTCTCATATGAGAAGCATAGTATTATAACTGGCTAAGTTCTAAATACGTGATGAGTTCATATGAAATGCCTAATGAATTATTTTCTGCACCTACATGGCAATCCCATCACTGACTTCAAAGGCCAGCGTAAGCAGTTCTTAGTGAAGGTGGCAAGAACAAGGCCACAGGTTTGGACCATTAAGGATGGAGCTGGGGGCACTGCCTTCCTGGTAACCAGGGGAATTTTATAGAATCTGACATATTAACACTTCTTGCCCAGGGCCCACTATAAAAAATCCTATTCTTTTTATTCTATCAGACTTTATTTTTGAAATACCCTCAAACTTTTCAAATCCATTAAAATGATCTCAAGACCCACTACTGGGTCACAACCTGAACTTTGAAAGCAGAATCTGAGTTGCCACCCAGAGGGTGCAGGGGGGAATCAGAGAGATGCAGTGTCTCTGTTTTTCAGATGCTATTCAGCCACAGCAGACACCACCAGGTGTGATTTTAACACCTCATCTTGGAGAGCAAGAAGAATGATATTTCAGTAAAAAGTGAGTTTTCACCATTTCTCTCTTGGGTAATAAATTAAAAAGAGAAAAATATGCTGGAGAATATTTCCATAAAGGATTTTTTTGAGGGAACGTGCTGTAAGGTATATGACATGTGTACCACATAAAATGGGAAAAATTCAAATGAGAGCATCTTTTGCCTCTGCAATTCCACTTCCGAGAGTTATATCAACAAGTGTAAAAAAATAAGTACAAGGATATTTATTGCAGAAAAAAGATAACAATATCAATATCCTTTGATAGCATATTGTTCATAATTATGCTGCATTCATAGTTATATATTATGTCATTGTTAAAAATAGCAACTCAGGTCTATTTGTAATAACATGGAGACTTTTATTCCCTAAGTTATACAATTCTATGTTTCAATTTTTTAACTCAATTATGTAATTGGAAATATACATTTTAATAGAAAAACAGAGAAAATCAAACCCTACTCAGAATTTAAAGTTTAATTCTGACATTTTTAAGAATTATGATATATGGTGAATAAAACATGAAGTAGGGAATAAGTCGAACATTTATAAGCATTACCAAAATCTTCTTCATAATAATAATAGAAAAAAGGTGCTGTTCGTTTACATCTTTCTGATGATATATTGGCCTAGTGGTGATGAAAGAAAAGTTAATGGTGATTTTAGTTACCTTTCTCAAAAATGGCTGATTTTTGAAATTTTTGAAAAAGAATCATTTTTGTGTCCCACTGTATTTAGATTGGTATTAACTCATTTTCCATGTTTTTCCACTCTTCCATCTGTTTTCAGCTCTCTATTGTTTTATATGGGTGAAATGAGACAAACTAACATCTACAATAGCTACCTAGTAAGTACGAATGCATTGTGTTTGGAGCTGGTATAAGATAAGGTCTCTGTTCACAAAGGAATGTCAATCTAACAGGGACAGCAGATACAGATACAACATTCAACCATTTATTCATGCAAAGCTCAATAGCACAGTTAGTGACTAGTGACACAGAGCAAATGACAGTCATTTTACTATTTGTCATAATAAACAATATGTTTATGATAAATTGGGAAAAGAGACTGAGACAGTAAAAGTTTCTGACATTCTGAGAAGAATCAAACATTTTTATTTCTTTCCCATTCTACATTTGATGGGTATACTGCCACATTCCCTCTTTATCCCTGTCTTTAGCATTATTGAATAAAATGTTTGCATTTTGCTCCTGGGGACATTTGGCGATGTCCAGAGACAGTTTCAGCTGTCACAGCTGGGTGGGTGTTCCCACTGGCATCTAGTGTGTAGAGGTCAGAGATACTGCCAAACATTGTATAACGCACAGGACAACCCCTCACAATAAAGAGATATCCAACCCCAATGTCAACACCAAGGATGAGAAACCCTGATGAATGCCATCACATCATGTCAAGTGCTTGGGTTCACATGGAGAAAGAACTAAACTTGACTGACTGCCCCTCAGGAGTCAGGGCTTATAGCTAATACTTCACATATTTCACTTAATTCTCACAATAACCCTGAGAAATACTGTCCCAGATGAGCAGACTGAGATTTAGAGAGAGTAAGTCATTTGCTTAGGTTGATAGAGTAATGCCGGTAAATCTGACTCCATAGACTATGGTTTGTTCACTTGTCTAAGAGGCAGAAGTGATTTTCCTCCTTGACTTACAAATTTATTTATTTTAATGCAGTGTCTTGCTCCAGGTCTCCTGAATGTTTAGGTTGGAGCTAGTCTACCCACAGCACAGCCTGAAAAGCAAAATAGGACTGCGACAGTGCACAAAACTCAACCAAATTCTTCAGACAAACAAAGGTGTAGGTAAAAGTACCAAACGATGGTAACTCAGTGGCAGTTGTTTTTTGTCTGATTTCGTGTTATATATTTTCTTTAGACAATTTCAGAAGATAGGAGAATAAAGAGATTCTCTCTGAAACATATCCATAGAAAACACCATTTCACTAATGGTATAATAAAAGTATATATATATATTTAAAAGTAAGTTATATTGAAGTGCTCCTTGAATATTTTCCTCCTTTAATTAACCTAGCCACTTATTAAAAAATACTTGAGCTTATTATGTGTTAGTAGAGACACCAAAATATACGGAGCAATGCAGTTCCTGTACTCACAAGGGCTTATAGTTGTGGCAATGGACATAATTCGCAATTCCACCCAACAAAAGGAAAAATCTGTTTCTTCGCCCCTTGAATCTCCGCAGGCCTGTAACTTTCTCTCACCAATGGAATGAGACAAGTGTGAGTTTTAAATGACGGTTTCAAGAGACCTTGAGACAACAGTATTGCTTCCGTGTAACACTGCTACCCTGTGAATAAGCCTGGGCTAGCCTCCTGGAGGATGAGAGACCACATGGAGCACAGTGGGGAAGTCCTTGCCAAGGCTTCCCTACCCCAAACACCACCAGCTGAGCAGCAAAAAGATTTCAGAGATCAGTGGCGCCAGCCCAGACCAGATGGCCTGGACAGCCCACTGAATGGGGAGAAATAACACATGTTTGTGTTAACTAGCTTTGTAGAGATTTTTATATGCAGCAGGAGCTAACTAAAGCAACAGTTTAGTAAGACAAATAGGCTAAAGCAATGCAACATGGTAAGTGTTGTGGGAAATGAATGGTATGTGGGGCATGGGTTAGTTATCTTGGTAATTCAGTCATTACACTTTCTTTACTAGGGTCCTATTCAGTTAGCATAATAAACAATATGCTTATAGTAAAATGGGAAGAGAAACTGAGACGGTAAAAGTTGTACTGTCATTTTTACTCTATTGGCTTATTCAGTTCCCAACTGAACAAAACAAGTAAGTACATTAGTTAAAAGACACTGTGTATAAACAGAAATAAAATTAGTACTGTTAACCTTAAAAATGTAAATATTAATAAATTGCTGTTAGCTTTAAGCAGTGATACTATTATAAAACAAGTTATACTATTTTTAATCCCTTCAATTCTCTAGTATTGAAAATGAAATTCGTCATTCCTGTGGCAATGGACCCCATTCATGACTTCCTAGTTTCTGTAATATAGCATTCTGTCAGGTATTCAAGGTCAAAAGTTCAGTCTCCCTTTTCTTTTTTCCCCTTTTTAATCTCTCACATATCCAGTCAATCAATTCGGTTCATTTGGCTGGGGGGCAGGGTATTACTTCTTGTATCTCCTTCTCTCTTCCATTTCTATTGTTTCATCCTACTTAACCCTTCACTGCTTCAACTCTGAATGACGATAGCAACCTCCATACTGTTCTCCCTTATTGCGGTACTTCTTCTTTAAGCTTCTTTCACATTATTGCCATATTACTTAGAAGATGGTTGAAAGCTCTCAACCACTCAGCATATTACAATAAACTAAATTATAAGCATCTCCTATTATTATATCCTAACCAAATCCTCTACTACAGGCAGACTTATCATTCTAAAACACCTTGCTCATTTCTATTGTGTATACTTGTTCAAAATATGTGCTGCATCCTGAAATGCCAACTTTCCTACTTAAATACTACCCATTCCTCAAGCCTCTACTCAAATCTGAGCTCTGCCAAGAAATCCTATATTTCACCTCTAACCCGTAGCTCAGTAGTCCACATAAGTGCTATCACACTTCAGTATATTGGTGATTTTACACTTGACAGCATATTGTTCTACAGCAATTTAATTTTATTCTTACCATATCCTTAAGTGAATATAAATGCCAAAGAGTAGGCATGAGAGATTTTATTGTTGGTACTTCCAAATTAGTAAACATTAAGTACTTTTTAATTAATGGCAAAAAACACTGCAACTTCAGGTTCATCAAAATATGGACTTATGGTTTCAGTCATGACAGAGTAACAATTACTGAACTTGCCTCCTTGCCATACTCAACTGTAAAACTATACAAAATGCTTGAAGCAATACATTTAAGAGAGAGGACAAAAGATAGCATAGGGATGAACACCAACCATAAGAGAAGAAAAATATTTGAGGTGTGCTCCAAATTCTCTTTTGACTGTGGCCATGTTCCAAATTATGACACAAGGATATAGAGCCCCAAAGGAGAAGCAATCTCACTGGCCAGGGTATCAGAAAAGAGGCATTCACAAAGAGAAAGAGGCTTAATATTTGGCTAGCCACCAAATATTAAAGCAAATATTAAGCTATGCTAGTGTAGGACAAGACTCTGCAAAGCCTACTAGAAAACAGATGCTTGGGATCTAAGAGCTGAATGAGCATTCCACAAGTTCCTGGAACTTCTGAGAGACACTGAAGTTCCCATCATCCAAGGTGAAGAGACATCAATGAACAATATGAGCATTCAGTTGTGGTCTCAGGAGGACCATGCAATAGGAGTAAGGGACATACCCTACAATAAGGGCCACTCTAAACCCACCTCAATCAAACCAGGTGATCCACCTGTAAACTTATTGCTTGTTACAACAAAACTCATTGTTCTTTAAAGGAAGAAAAAGATCTATACTCTGTACAAGTAGTATCATACAGAGAAGTAGGAAAATATGACTTACTATAACTTTAAAAGTGCTAATACAGTATGTTTGAGAATGTAAAGGGAAAGATGCACATAGTGAATGAATAATAGGAAATCTCAGCAGAGAAACTGGAACTCTTAGAAAAAGATTCAATGAAATAATGAAATAAAAAAAGATTCTAAACTGAAATGAAACTTCACTAGGTGTACTTATCAGCATATTGAACACTGTGAAATAAAGGATCAATAAACTTGAAGAACGATCAATAAAATATATCCAATCTGAAGCACAGAGAAAAATGACAGAAAGAATTAAGACCCCTTCAGTGACCTCTGTGACAGTATCAAGTGGTATGTAATTTAGAGCCCTGGAAAGAGAGAGGAGTAAGAGAAAAAGTACTGAATAAATAATTGTCAGGAATTTTTTTTTAAAAGATTTTATTTATTATTTATTTTTAGACAGAGGGGAGGGGAGGGAGATAGAGAAGGAGAGAAACAGCAATGTGTGGTTGCCTCTCACATGGCCCTCACTGGGGACCCGGCCTGCAACCCAGGCATGTGCCCCAACTGGGAATCGAACCGGGACCGCTTGGTTCCCAGCCCGCGCTCAATCCACTGAGATACACCAGCCAGGCAATTGTCAGGAATTTTTACACTTGAGACTTCTGGACAAGATGGAGGCATAGGTAGACATACTGAGCCTTCTCGCACAACCAAAAGAAGGACAACAAATTTAAAAACAAGTAGCAATCAGAACTGACAGAAAATCGAACTGTATGGAAGTCTGACAACCAAGGAGCTGAAGAAGAAACACTCATCCAGACCTGTAGGAAGGGTAGAGATGGGCAGTTGGGCAGAGAGGACTCACGACAAGGCAGTGCCTGGAGGACAGAGACGGGCAAGACAAAGGATGGTGGGCTGGGTGGTCCCACATTCAGGTGCAGATAAACCAGGAGGACCAACTGGGGAGTGAGACAGCTGCAAAACTCAGGGTTCCAGTATAGGGAAATAAAGCCTCAAAGCCTCTGACTGAAAACACCTGTGGGGGTTGAGGCAGCAGTGGAAGAAACTCCCAGCCTCACGGGAGGGTTCACTGGAGAGACCCATAGGGTCCTACAAAGTACACAAACTCACCCACAAATCAGCACCAGAGGGCCCGATTTGATTGTGGGTAGTGGGGGAAGTGACTGAAAACCAGCAGAGAGAGGAGCAAGCGGCACTGTTCCCTCTTGGACCCCTTCCCCCACATACAGCACCACAACACAACCACATGAGTTACCCCGCCCTGGTGAACACCTAAGGCTCTGCCCCTTACTATGTAACAGGTGTGCAGAGACAAAAAAATGGCCCAAATGAAAGAACAGATCAAAGCTCAGGAAAAATACAACTAAGCGACGAAGAGATAGCCAACCTATCAGATGCACAGTTCAAAACACTGGTAATCAGGATGCTCACAGAATTGGTTGAATATGGTCACAAATTATAGGAAAAAATGAAGGCTATGAAAAGTGAAATAAAGGAAACTATACAGGGAATCAACAGTGACAGGAAGGAAACCAGGACTCAAATCAATGGTTTGGAGCAGAAGGAAGAAAGAAACATTCAACCAGAAAAGAATGAAGAAACAAGAATTCAAAAAACTGAGGAGAGGCTTAGGAACCTCCAGGACAACTTTAAACATCCCAACATTTGAGGCATAGGGGTGCCAGAAGGAGAATAGGAAGAGCAAGAAATTGAAAACTTATTTGAAAAAATAATGAAGAACTTCTCTAATCTGGCAAAGGAAACAGACTTTCAGGAAGTCCAGGAAGCTCAGAGTCCCAAAGAAGTTGGACCCAAGGAGGAACACACCAAGACACATCATAATTACATTATCCAAGATTAAAGATAAGGAGAGAATCTTAAAAGCAGCAAGAGAAAAGGAGACAGTTACCTACAAAGGAGTTCCCATAAGACTGTCAGCTGATTTCTCAAAAGAGACCTTACAGGCAAGAAGGGGCTGGAAAGAAGTATTTGAAGTCATAAAAGGCAAGGACCTACATCCATGATTACTCTATCCAGCAAAGTTTTCATTTAGAATGGAAGGGCAGATAAAGTGCTTCCCAGATAAGGTCTAGTTAAAGGAGTTCATCATCACCAGGCCCTTATGTGAAATGTTAAAGGGACTTATCTAAAAAAAAGAAGATAAAAAATATGAACAGTAAAATGACAACAAACTCAGTTATTAACAACTGAACCTAAAAAACAAAAACAAAAACAAACTAAGCAAACAACAACTACAACAGGAACAGAATCACAGAAATGAAGATCACATGGAGGGTTATCCATAGGGGAGAGGGAGGCAGAGAGGGGGAAAAGGGAAAGAGAATAAGTAGCATAAATGGCAGGTAGAAAACAGACAGGGGGAGGTTAAGAATAGTATAGGAAATGTAGAAGCCAAAGAACTTATATGTACGACCCACGGACATGAACTAAAGAGGGGGAATGTGGGTGGAAGGGGGTGTGCATGGCAGAGTGGAATAAAGGGGTAAAAATGAGACAACTGTAATAGCATAATCAATAAAATATATTTAGCCCTGGCTGGTGTGGCTCAGTGGATTGAGAGCGGGCTGGGAACCAAAGGGTTCCGGTTTGATTCCCAGTCAGGGCACATGCCTGGGTTGTGGGCCAGGTCCCCAGTGAGGGCCATGTGAGAGGCAACCATACATTGCTGTTTCTCTCTTTCTCTTTCTCCCTTCCTTCCTCTCTCTCTAAAAATAAATAAAATCTTAAAAAAATAAAATAAAATATATTTAAAAAAGAAAAAAAAATTGTCAGGAATTTTAAAATTTAACAAAAATCAAACCATAGATACAAAAATCTCAAAGACCCCCATGTTGGATAAAGACAAGTAAAACCATGCTTGGTCACATTATAGCCAAACTGTTACAAACTAATGCTAAAGAAAAAAAAATCCTAAAAGCATCCAGGGGCAAAGGGGAAGTAAGATAAGTATGATGGCTGACTTCTCATTAGAAATAATAATGAAAGTGCTAAAAGAAAAAAAAAGATTAATGTACAATTCTATATTCAGAAAAATATCTTTTAAAAATAAATGTGAAATTGAAATTTTTTAAATAAACAAGAGCTAAGAGAATTTATCATTAACAGGTCTGTTAAAACGCATGTTAAAGTTCTTCATGCTAAAGGGAAACGATACCAGATAGAAACTCGGACCTATATAAAACAATGAAAATGCCAAACATGATGAATATGTATGTGAGCACAAAACATTTTTTCTTGTTCAAAAACACAATCTATTTGGGGGTCTGTAACATATGGATAAGTAAAATGTATAATAAACAGCACACAGGAAGAGGACAAATGGAAGCACAGCACACGTTGTCAATTTCTTAGTGATGCATATTGTAATACCTCAAGTAACCACTTTTAAAAAATAGTCAGTGAAGGAGATTAAGTGGAAATGAAAAATTGATTTATTCCAAAGATGGCAGGAAAAGAAGAAAAAAAATGAATAAAGAACAGATGGCACACATAGCTAACAATTACCAAGATGATAGACTAACCTCAAATATATTAATAATACATTAAATGGAAATGAACTAAACTCACTATAAAAAAGTAGAGATGGTCAGAGTGTACAAAAAGCAATATCAAAGTACATGCTTTTCATAAAAATTACACTTTAATTTTAAGTGTCATATAGCTTAAAAGTATAAGAATAGAAAGTTATGCCAGTTATACCATAGAAATACGAAATATAAAAAAGCAAGCTATATTAAAATATCAGACACTGTGGCCATCAGGAGAAGAAATATTACCAGGGACAAAGCAGAACACTTCATAATAATGAAAGTGTCATTTCATCAGGAAGAAAAAATAATCAAAGTGTATGTAAGAGCTTCAAAATATATGAAGCAAAAAGTGGCAGAACTAAGGGAAAAACCAGAAATATCCACAATTATTAACACCCACAGTTAAGACTTTTAACACTCCTCTCTCAATAACTGATAAAAATAAACCAACAGAACATCAATAAGGACATAGAAAATTTAGGACCACCACCATCAATCAAATTAACTTAAACGCATGAATGAATAGAACACTCCACCAATGACTGCAGAATACACATTCTTTTCTAGTGCACACAAAACATTCTCCAAGATAGACCATATGTTGGAACATAAAACAAGTCTCAATAAATTTCAAAGTGAAATCATACATACACGTTATACAAACACAATGAAATTAAATTAGAAAATAAAAACATAAAGCTAGCTAGAAAGTCCTGAAATATATATAATTAAGCCATGACGCTATATAGTTGTCAGAAGTGCTTCTTAGAATCAAGAGAACATAGTAAATATAACCTCATTATCTTGTACGAAAAAGCCTATCAATTCTGGCTGAATCGTGTCTACTGTAACCATCGGGGACAGGGATTTTCTTAGAGAAGTAACCAGAATGAATTCTAATGCATTCCAAAAGGAAAGAAAAGAAGAAAGTCTTTCCCTATGGTTGTTTTCTTAATCATAGATGACTGAAAGTTTTATAATCAGAAACATATTTTGCACTTTTTCTAATCACATAAAAGCAAAATTTCTTCTTTTCAGCACTACAGTAGGATAAAAGCTATTGCGTATTAATTTGTACACCTAGAGAAATTCTCTATTATACTAAATTAGATAAAAACTTACATTTTACAACTTAAGTCATTCATGAGATATCAATTCCTTCCATTTCTACATGAAAAACAAAGTTTGAGGTGTTTCATTCAGGTGGCATAGAAAGGATTTTGACTTAATGGACTTTGTTCTGAACCTTTTGCTTCCACATTTCTAATTCTACAAATTTCTTCTTTCCCAAAAATAGCATACTCATAGCACAGGGGATTTTTAAGGCAGTGAAAATACTCTTGTATAATAGCATAATGATGGACATTTGTCCAAACCCATAGAATGCACAACACCAGAAAGCACAATAATGTAAAAGTATGGATGATGTAAAAACACAGGCTCATCGATTGTAAAAAATGTACCATGTGATGGGGGACGTTGGTGATGGTGGAGGCCATGCATGTGTAGTAGGGGCAGGGGATACATGAGAAATCTCTGTACTTTCCTCTCAATTTTGCTGTGAACCTTGAATTGCTCTAAAAAAAATAAAGTCTTAATTTTAAAAAGCCAGAGTATGACCAAACTTTAACTTCACATCTGGACTTTGTCTTGAGTATCACTTTGAAGTATTTGTATTTTCAGACTGAGGAGGAAGTAAACCTCAAGGATTATATTCTTTTGATCAAATATAGAGCAGCAGATCAAGTTCTTTAAATCTAAATATGACTTTAGTTTGGACTTGGATTTTCATTTTTATTAATCCTCAAATATCAATAAAAATGTATCTTTTATGTTTTAAAAGAAAAGGATTCCTCACAGATAGAGAGCAGGATGGCAGCTAAGGTGGGGGGTGTTAGGGGGTGGAGGGACTGAGCAAACAGGAAAAAGGACTCATGGACATGGACTACAGTGTGGGAACTGAAGGGGGAGGGGGATACAAGAGGACTAAATTGGTAATGGAAAAAATACAACAAAAAGGAGAGAAAAAATAAAAGAAGGATTTATCATGTGAGCCAACAATAGTTTGTTCTAAGGATATGGTGGCCATTGGTTTGGAGGAAGAAAAGGATTTCCTTGAAAAAATAATCACAACGATGACCTTCCAATCACACACACACACAAATGATAATTTGCAAGCATCAAGATCAGGCGTTATACAGGGACCTTTCAGTCCATGGGTATAGTTATGAAGGCCTTTCCACACTGACCACTCATATTAACCTTTCAATTTATACATATACTAATGTATAAAGTAGGAAAGAGAGAGGTGAACTACACTTTCTTCTGTGTCTGAGAAGGTCTGATGTGAATTCTCTTTTCTCTCCTATTTCTTTATTAGTGACCTTGACTGCTTGGCAATACACAAAATAGTTACTGAAATTCACAAATGACAAATTAATGTAAAAATATGGTTTGTTTGATATTTTTACTAATATTTTGTTTAGTGAGGAAAATCTGGAACAAACAGACCTTAGAGCTTTTAACCTTAACAGAGTTCTTATTTGTATGAAGCTCATTATTAGCACCTTTGAGTAATTAATTATTCAGTCAATTCTCAGCTGTATGTAGACGAATATGAGTCATGGAACCCACATGCATGTAATCCAAACGTCATTAGTGAACCTTTTTAAAGGAGAGTGAATGGCAGTGGTCCTGACCAAGAAGAGCAGAAAGGGGGTTTGTGGGGTGTTGCTTCCACAACACTGCCTAAGCTAAGTGCGTTCACTTTGAGAGAAACCATTAAAATGGTACTATGGTAATTTCTGCACTTCTGTTTGGTGGTTCTTCAATTTTAAAATGGTTACTGTAAAAAAAATTTTTTAAGCTGAAAACTTTACAAGATGATAAGCTCCATCAAATTACGGATGTCTGTCTTGTTCAACACTTAATTTCCAGTACCTAGAACCTGACACGCAAAGGACTCAACGCATATCTAAGTAAGTTCATGGTTAAGAAAGAAATCCTACTACGCAGGATAGAGCACTTATATAAAAAAGCCAAGCTTCCCCTACCCCACTTCTCTTACCTCCACAATCCTGCTTTGCAGAGTGATTTACTTTTTAATACCTAACTTTCTCTTTTTGGTTTTCCTGGGGGTTCTTTTCACATCACCAAATATTGGGTTGGCCAAAAAATCCATTACATTTTTTTTTCATGAAACAAAAAACACATTTTTCATTTTCACCAATAACTTTACTGATTTAGATATTTTCAGTATGTTGGCTATCTCCCGCTATTAGCTTCTAGTGGGTAGAGGGCAGGGGAGCTGCTAAACATTTTCCAATGCAGAAGACAGCCCCACAGCAAAGAATTATTTGGCCAAAATGTCAATAGCAGCAAGAAACTTCACAAACCACTTTTGACATGTTCGATCAGTCACCGCACCTTCCCCATATGCTACACAAATCTTTTTTCTGCATTTTTACCTTTCTTGAAATAATAAACTATAATACACCAAAAATATTGCTTCTTCCATGTTCAATATTAAAATGGCTGCACAAAAATTCACCAATTTTGATATTTTTTAAATGCAAGCTGACATGAAAACTGTCACAATACAATCTAACAAAATTGTTTCAAATGAAGTTAAAGACAACTAAGCACTACTAGAGCCATGGTACAGAAAAAACATAATGGGCTTTTTGGCCAACCCAGTATTATGCTTATAACTCTTTTCTTAACTTACCAATTTTAGAAAATCAGTTCTTTCCATGAGATGAGGATTCAGATCACAGCACTACCACTTCCCTTTCTTCCTCCTCCAAATATACTAATAATTAGTGAGGCCTTGAACCAATTTATAATCAAAATATTGAATTTTATATTCAATTTCTGTATCAAGTTTGCCTTCAATTTCTTTGGAGAAATACTAGTATGTGTTCATACTAGAGACTAATTAATAATGAAAAAATGTAACCCCTGAAACACTGGATGTCAGGAAGAAACCAGAATGGGATCATGAATGACAGCACAACCCGAGCAACTGGACAGCTCCTTATATTTATCGCATTAATAATCAACAACTGTCTTTAACTTCTCACGTGCATTTTTCTTAAGTTGATCTATCTCAATATGGCAAGAAAATCTGAAATCTTCCAAACAACACTATCATATCAAGGAAAGAAATAATTTTAGAGGAAGATGCTCAGTTAGTCTGACTCGGTTTTTTTACAGTGGGAAATTGAGACCCAGAGAAGTTAATTAAATTGCCCGGATTCACACAGCCTGGTCAATAGCACAGTCTTTTTATTTTTTAATTCTCACTGGAGGACACGTTCATTGATTTTAGAGAGAGAACAGAGAGAAAGAGAAATGTTGATTGTTGCCTCCAGCACACACCCACAACCTAGGGTATGTGCCCAGACAGGAGATCAAACCCACAACCTTTTTGGGATATGAGACGGTGCTTCAACCGAGTAACCTGGCCAGGGCTACAGTCTATTGATATTTTGTCTAGTTATTTACTTAGTCATTCAGCAAACTTACTGGGTGCTCTGCAAATAAAAAGTAAGAAAGATAAAGTCCCTGCCTTGAAGATATTTTCTGTCTGGAATGCATAAGAAGTCATGAGAACATGGACAGGGTGACACATAACTCTTTATGGGTGGATCAGGGAGGGAGAGAGAAATGGTGATGGCTGAACCGTGCCTGAAGGTAGGAGTTAGTACAATGGCTAAGAAAGGAAGGGCCCTCCTCACACCCGGTGCACATATGCAGAGGCTGTCAGAGAAAACATAGTGGACAAGGAACTGAAAACTGACATGGATCACGTGAGAAACAGGGGATGGGCGGAGAACAAGGAAGGGAGGGGAGGTGTGCAGGAATCAGCTTGTGAAGACCACGGAGATTCATTTCAGAAATATGAAGACTGTGGCATGATCAGACTTGCACTTTAGAAAGCTGACCCTATGCTGGAATGAAGGATGGAATAGAAGCAAGAGATAATTAGGAGACTGCAAAAATGAAACTAAAAATTCAGTGAGGAAGAAAGGGACTCTGGAGATGAGGAGGCAGATAAGTGAGTGTGTGTGAAGAACAGGCTCCTGGATTTCTGGCGTGGGAAACCTGCTGAGTGGACCACAGTGGGTTAACGACCGCATTCCCTAGTGTGCTGGGGTAGCAGTTTGGTGCATGGGGATGATGGTAAAATATTCACATACTGATGGAGATATCTATGTAAAGATGCGTAAGTGCCGCACCAATAAGGTTATTGTTTTCTATGGCCTGCCTTGAATGACTGGGCTCCTTCAGTGTAACAGATATTTATTTAATATAGCACAACTGCCCCTACAAATCATCCATTTATTTTAATATAAGATTAAAACCTATTTAAACAACTTGGACTAATTCTTATTTGGCTATTCTAATGGACTTTCTAAGAGAAATAGGATACTTTCCCAGCTCATCATGCCAAAGAACTTCAGGGTAAATGACTGGCAAGGTAATGTTTAAAATAGTCAGGAAATACTAAAATGTTCTAAGGCGTGCTTGTTAAATTTAGTTAAATGTCTAAAATGGGAAACTGGGTAAACACATGGAGAGAAACCATAAAGACATTATTTCAAATGAATGCTATGGTATGGCCTGTGAGCAGGGAAGTACACTGAGTTGTTGTCATATACCATGTTTCTGATTTTAACTTCCCAGGTATTTTGAAGTTCGCTTAATCACAACTGACTTCTAAAGTGTTTTCCGCCCTGGTTGGTGTGGCTCAGTGGGTTGGAGCATTGTCTCATAACTGAAAGGTTGCAGGTTTGATTCCCAGTCAGGGCACATACCTAGGTTGTGGGTTCTATCCCTATTCTGGGAACATAGGATCCCTGGTCTGGGTGTGCACAGGAGGAAACCAATCCCTGCTTCTCTCTCACATTGATGTTTTTCTCTCTCCTTCCCTCTCTCTCTAAAGCAATGAAAAAAAAAGTCAAGTGAGGTTAAAATTAAAAATAAAGTATTTTTAGAACATGGAGGAAATGATCATTGTTTTCAATTAATTACAAATAGGATAATTCACAGTGAAATGTTCTATTCAAAGGCAACCTCTCTACCTCTTTCATTATGATCCTCCCATTCTTATCCGTGATATACAAAATTTACCCTTTTCTCTGGAATTCTGATTCACTTTCTACATTATTTTCCTTTTTCACATTCAAGTCAATAATAAAGTTCAAGATCTAATTTTATAAAGGACTTCCCCTTAAACTTTTATCTATGCTTTCATTATCATTTGTTTTGACCATTTTTTTCAAGATTCATAGGTTTGAAACATAGACACCTAACAATTTACATACCTCATCATATATTAGCATAATAAATGAATTAAATGAGGTATGGGACTAGCTATATTTTTAGCTCTTATTAATCCATCTTCTACAAAAAGCATTTCCCCATGCCTTCTTGGTTGACTTGAAATTAGCAGTGTGAGTACATTTCAAAAAACAATAATCTTTTTGCCCTGGCTGGTGTGGCTTACTGGATTGAGAGCCAGCCTGTGAACAAAAGGGTCACTGGTTTAATACCCAGTCAGAGCACATGCCTGGGTTGGGGGCCAGGTCCCCAGTTGGGGGTGTGCAAGAGGCAAGCACACATTGATTTTTCTCTCCTTCCCTTCCCCTCTCTCTAGAAACAAATAAAATCTTTAAAAAAATAATGTTTTCTACTTCCCAGATATTTTATGTTCAGTTTTAATTTTACATAAACCAATTATTTTGTGTATTCCCTTAAGTACATCCTGAAATTCCACAGAACTATAATACATTAAGTTTCATTTACATTCTTTACCTTCTTCATGTTTCTTTTCTACTTTAATTTTTTTCTATATGAATAGCCAATTACACTCCTTCCATACTCTCACATCTTAATTTAACTGTGTGAGTCATAGAAAGTGTTTGTATTATATAGACAGCATTACAGCAGATCCTGTAAGTTGTAAGGGACTCTTTTCCTTTTACCTCACCACCACACTTAGCCCCATTTATAAGAAAAAGACACTGAAGTTTATACATCAAGTCTTAATGATCAAACACCAATAAATGGTTAAATCCTAGAAAATAAACCTATACCTAAGTTAAGAACTGGCAGACAAAGAAGTTCTTCAAATACCAATAAAACATAAGTCAAGATTTCATGTTAAAACATTAAAAAATAGTCATTTCCTCCATTCCTAAAATTCTTGCCTTAGAAGACATATTTTTTAAGACAAGTAATTTATTTTTACTATTTAAATGAATTGCAGGCTTGGGCACAGAACCAATAGATAAGTAGGTTGATTAAGGAGTTTGTCATTACTTTTAATTTTTTACTTTCATGCTGGATATATGTTGGAGTGGATTTTTAGAGGTCATGAGGATAGGTATGCCCTGACCCTGAAACGTAGTATAAGATGTTTAGTCCAAATGACATGACAAATTATAAAAATACTTTTAAAAATAATTGCTGTTTTGACAAACAAAATTCATTACAGCAAACAAATTATTTTTTAAACGTTAATTAAAAATGTGTGCTTAACTTTATTCAGGTTTTGTATTAAGTTCAAGTTAGCAAAAGTAAATTTCTTCTTCACATGCTAGAGAGCTGCATATATATCAAAAGACTAAAACTCTAAGAAAAATCTAATAGCTTTATTTTCCACTATAAAATGTACGACTTGTCCACACATCTTTTACTAGTGTGGTGAAGACTAGACAATGTTACAACTTTGTGTTTTTGTTTACACTTGTCTCCATGCCCAGAAGCTGTAGATGGAGCTAAGTATGCAACAGAACACTGCGCAGAATGTATCGTTCCCTGTGCTCCTCCCTCAGGGAAGCCACAGTCAGAGTATGCAGACTGTTTTCCTATCTTAGCTAACAAGCACCACTGTGCTCACTCTGAGCGATGAAAGATGCCACCTTTACAGCACAGCCGTTACATAAGTAAACATTTAGTTCCTTCCTCAGTTTGATGGGGACGACAAAAATGATGATGCATCTATGTATTTGTAAACAATTTTTAAAAGTAACTTTTAAAACTTGAATGTATGTTTGTAAGTGATTTGAAGAGAGGCCAGGGTCAGAACCAGAATTAGCTGGACAGCAAAGCTGAGTGGACTGAAGTTAGCAGTTTTCACTAAAATGGTTCTGCCTCTCCCTGGGGGCACAGTGACACCAGGGCCCAGACTGCTGGCCCTGTTCTCCTCTCTAGTCTGGACGGTATCCTTCAATTCCATACATATGTCCACACAGAATAAACGTGTACAGTCAGAGCTTCAAGGAAGATTTTCTGAAAATGCTACAACTGAGGAGTAATCAACAAAACCCTGTCACGGTGAGGCCCAGGTTTTATAGTGTTGCAAAATCGTTAAAGTAATGACAGTGGAAAGTACAGTAAATCTTGCTAACTGCCAGCTTGTTCCTGAGGTTTCCAGCTGCTAACTTCCTCCCCCAGCTTTGTATAGATGGTTCGTATTTAATTCTAGATGTCCTGACATATTTGTTACTACTTTTTGGTTAATTTAGATAGGCTTTAACAATTTTTGGATTACAAAACAATGCTTGCAACACTGTTTTCTGTTTTTGAGATACTGATATTGAAATTAGTTTCAATAGAGCTCAGAGAAATTCTACCCTAGCCAAAAAGTGACATTTTTAAAAACTGTACAAGCACCTTTTATCATTTCAATTACTTTATTACCTTATTTGATGAGTGCCTTTAAAACTTTGAAACTAAAAGCCACTTTTTTCCCCAGTTCATAAACTCCTCTTTCAGAATGAAATGCTTTCCTTTTGGAAGGCACTGGTTACTTTTAAATAAATTACTTGTTCTAGAAAACGAAGTGTTCTTTATATAAGAATGTATTACCTGGGAAGTAAGAACTAGTTACTGGCTTCTTTCTTCCTAGAAGGCAAGGTAAAATGGTGTAATTCTTGTTCCTTGCAGAAAACAGCTGTCCTTTTACAAACAAACAAAACAAAACTTACGTCACTCCTTCACTCAACAAATGGTGCCTGGCTGCTCAGTGCGCACCGACAGGCACCCTGGTGTCAGATACCTGTCAATGTAGACTAGAGATGAGTTTTAAAAAACTGGACCTACAGGATTTTGATTCTCTCATGTAGCTCTTTTTTCTCTCCTTTTTATTATTTTTTCCACACTTAGGATCTCTAAGAATAAGCCATATAGAATCTTTACAGTCTTTAAAGCTGTCAGTCAGAATTTTTCCCACAGATTAAAGAAATTAAATTCATAGGTAGTTTTAAATTTTGTAAATTATCTGTTGAAAGTACAAATCATAATAAACTGGTTGTAAGATTTTTGGCCTATGGTGAAATGTAAATGAAAAGTAATAAGACAATTTGTAATGGGGAATTAAACCACCCATTTCATTATTCTAATTTCAAAACAGGTAACAAATTAAAGCAGATAAAACTTCTATTACTGATAATTAAATCGAATAATTACTACAGAAAATATGAGAAGAGAATAATTGATTTCTTTTTAAAATTTAAAACTGATATTTTTGATTAATATTCTAAATTAAACATTTTTGTGCATAATCTATATTCCTGAAGATTCTATAATCTTTAAGAAATCACACCTTATACTGTATACTTTGTGTAAAACTGTTGGCTTTAAATTATTCATAGTGAAGCAGTACAATTTTATTTCACAATTTATTTTCTCAACTATTAGCTGATTTACAAGGGTAGGTTTACCAACCTCATCTGAAAATATGAAAGTCAGCTTATTAATTTGCCCTCAGGAACATCTCTAATACAACAAATACCAAAAGCATAAAGCAACTTCATCATCATAAAAAATACTACTACTTTTTAAAAATCTAATCATTAATGAACAATCACAAAGATAAAACTCTTGGTTATATGACCCTACTATTACCTCTACCAAATTATCTGGTTTCAATTATTAATATTCTTCTCTCTTTTTTTTTATTAAACACACACACAACAAACACACACACAGTAAAGGGCCAAACTAACTCGCAAGACCAGGCCACAGACCCCACACCCCTCTCTGAGGCCGCGTGCGCCTAGTTCCTCGAGCCATCGAGGTCTCCCAAGGAGTGACAGTGTCAACCCAAAGGAGTGTGTGGTCTTCTGATGACTTAGTCTTCTTCTCACCTCTAAGAACACTATAGTGAGTTCAGGATTTACAGTGCAAGAGTGCAAAGGAGAATTAATTCCCAGAGAGCAGGGTGAACTGCCTCAATGTGGTTTACTGGTCACCAAGAAAGCAGCTGGCAATTAACTCTGATCGTACATGCAGAAGCAGAAAATTTAAGTGTCCTCCAGCACTAAAATTCTACTCTTCCTTCTCCTCCTGCAACGTATTAACAATTGCACTATCTTATATAATTCATAGTACCAACAAAAAAAACAAGCAAAGAAAACAACCTTCTTACTAAGGTAAATTAAGGGGAAATTCTGTGTGGCCATTGATTCTTGTATATTCATTCCTGCTAATGTGATTCTTGTTTCATCTGTAGAATAGAAGGGCGTAATATCAATATTTACTCTACCTTTCCAGAAACACTTTTTACTGCAGTCATGTTTATGCTCAGAACAGGACTACTAAGAAGTTCTGAAGAAGAAAAAGATGACATGTTGACTGTCAAAAATCTATATGGAAACTCAGATTTTTTAATGTATTGTTTTAAAATGTCAACTACTACTGTTCTTTCTTCTCCTAAGTTCAAACTCATTGAAGGTTATAAAGTAACCACTTCCCCCCAGAAGCCAGAACTTTCACCTCTTCTGAATAGGGGAATACCTCTCATTAATTAGCTAAAAGAAAAGGTCTCGCTGATGGAATGGGCGTCCCAGATTCCTGTCGCCCCCATTCCTTAGCCAGACCTCCTATTTACCACAGTGAGCAGTACCTGAAAGTCAAGGCAGTATTGTAACTTCGTTTGTTATCTGCAAGTCTAAAGGCAGGAGTAATAACAAACTGAGCAAATAAAGAGTTTCTCAAACTAGCTTCAATTTGTTCCAAGGAACACGACAAGAGAATTATGAGGAATATGATCACTAAATCTGAAATTCTGCCTATTCCCAATTAATTGAGCTTTTACTAACTGCAAGCCAGTCATCACAGACGATCTTGTTTAAGAGGTAGAAGAAGGAAGTACAAAGATCAAAGCAGTGCTTACAAAGGGGAACAACTATTTTTGTATTTGTACTCCAGTATTTACTAACTGGGTTTGAAAAATAGGGGCATTTATTCAACCCACGTGAATGCCAACTGCAGAGCATAAAATAAAACTGAAATCTCAAAGTAAAAATCTTCGTAAATTTTCAAATTGTCACCAACCCCTAACTGGATTATATTTTCTTTAAGATGTCTTTCAAACAAGTTAGAAGTGGTCTACTCTTTACAGCAAACAGTAGCTCAGTGCTAGCATAATTCTACACACAATGAGTCTTCCTTTGTGTTCATATTTGTCCAGTAGGCTGTGGCCCAGGAAGACATTTTATCTAAACAAGTTCCAGAGAAAATTGAGGAGTTGCTGGTACATCAATATGGGTGAACAATTTCAGCAGATACCATGTTTCCATTCATCATATATGTTCTTCTTACCTTAGCAATTTAATTACATAATAAATGTAAAGGGCTACAAGAAACAAATCTTTTTATTTCCTGGGTTCCCAAGTTAATAAGCTCAAAAAATATTTTACTTTAAATCATTTATATAATTTTTTAGTGCATTAAACTGCAAAAGAATTCATCTCTATAAAGTACAATATTAAAATCAGGAAAACAACATATACCAGCTAAGGGCTTTATGTTAATCGAGTATCCTTTTAAAAGTTTTAACAAACATTAATGCAATTTAAAGAACTAAAAAATATTCAGTTGATGTATTTTGCTAGAAAAATAAGCACTAATTATCTTGATCCCAAGGTTTAGTGTTTACCAAAGATCACCGGTTTGTAGAATAACATTTGTATTTCAGAGCTATTAAGTGTTTTAGTAATACCAGTCATTTTCTCAGCTTATGGGCTTTATGACAAAATCTTTAAATTAAATATAGTTATTTAATAAGCTGCAATGCTGAAAAAATCCTACTTAATAAGTCCATGAAAACATTTTAAATCTTGATAATGAGATACTGTATCATTAAGTCCCATTTAAGTTTCAAGACAAACCAATAAATCAGGGCAAACATGTCCAACGGCACTTATTTTTAAAGACCATAAAAAAACTTGTATTCAAGCTAGGCTTTATCTATATCATTGTTTTTGTTTTAGAGGTCATGCACAATACATGGTACCGTTGTTCAAGCGTTTAACGTAATCGGCGTGCCTGAAAAGTGCCCTAAGTGGGGAACTTCTCCCCGCTCCACGCAGGCCCGCAGGATCGGTAGCAAGCCCTCCTTATCTTGAGAACGAACGCACAGGACCTCTGCAGCAGGCGGGCGTGTCACGCCCCGGCTGGGGTGCGTGCGAGCGAGGGAAGCGGGGTCTGTCGGAAGCGGGAGACCCCGGAGCGAGGCTGTCCCGCCGGGGCTGAGGGCGCCGGGGAGGCTCTCCCTGCCGGGAGCTCCGCCAGGCACTTCTGCTTTCATTTCGCGGAACGCGCTTCGGTGAAATCTGGTTCGGCACTGCACCAACCACCTTCCCCGCTCTCCTCCGAGCCGGCGCGCACCGCGGCCGCCCCGCAGCGCGGGGTGGGGCTGGGGGTTTTAGAAAAGTTCGTGCGAGTCCCCCAGGGCCCCGCGCCCGCGGAGCGGCGGGACGCGCAGGGAACGGAAGGACGGCCGGGGCGGCGCGGGCCTCGGGGCGGCGGCCCCGCCGGGTCCGCAGGAGCCCCCCGGGCGCCGACCCCGAGCGCCTCTCAACTCCCGTCAGCCTCGCCCCGCGCGGCGCCCGGCGGCCCGGGCCGGGGCGCGGAGTCCGGGCGGCCGGAGGGCGCGGGGCGGGGAGGTGGCGGGCCGCGGGCCGCGGGTGCCCAGCGTGGCCCCGCCGCCCGCGTTGTCTTACCCTGGTGCGCGTCCGCGCTCGGCCTCCCGGGGCCTGCGGGCTCCCCCTCCGGGCCGGCGCGGGCCTGCGGGCCGCGGCAGGAGCGGGTTCGGCTGCGGGCTGGGGGCGGTGGCTCCGGGGAGCGGGCGCGCGGTCTCGCCGGGCCGGGCCAGTCAGCGCCGCGCCATGTCGCAGCGCGGGCGGAGGGAAGCGCGGGGCGCGCGGGGGCCGGGCCGCGGCGGCGCCGCCTTCCCGGCCGTGGCGGCTCTGGCCTGGGCTGCGCGGGGCTCTCGCGGCGAGGGCGGCGGCGGCGGCGGGAGCCCGACGGACGGGAAGGGCAGGGGAAGCTGTCAGCGCGCAGCCCGGCCGCTCCGGTGGCGAAACCTCCTCTTCCTGCCCCGGCTCGCGGACGCACTTCTCTGTCTTTCTCTCTTGCTCACTCTCTCACTTCCTGGCTGGAAATTCCCACTGACGTCGAGAAAGCAGACAGACGGACACACGCGTGCACGCCGCGGGGGCGGGAGGTGGGGTCGCCGCCGGGGGTGGGGGAAGCCCGCGCTTCGGGGGCGCCCTGCGCGGGGAGACCCGCTGCCCTGCTGCGCTCCCGCCCCTCGGGCCCGCGGCCGGGCGGAGGGCGAGGGGCGCGCGGGCGGCGGCCTGGACGTCAGGGTCCCCAGCGGAGCTCCCTCTCCCGGCCGCGCTCCCGCAGTCCCGGAGGCTGGAGCGGGCGGGGACGCCCCCTGAAGACCGGGAGGGGTCACATCGTCCCGGGGAGCGGGAGGCACCGGAGCGGCGGCGTGCGCCGCAGAGGCGGGCGGCCCGGAGCCCCTAAAGGATAGGCCCGGGCGTCTGGAGGGGACGTCGGGTCGCGTGGTGCCAACCATGCCAAGTGTAAAAATAAATCTCATCCCTACGTTCCCTTTAAATTGTTTCAGTTACATCCAAATCCCTTTACAAATTAAACTGGAATTTCTGTATAATAACTGACTTCTGTCCAATAAAGTCTCAACATCTACTGGGTTTGGGTAAGGTCTTAATCTCCTGGTTATGACTGATTTTGACTTGTCATCTACAGGGCATCGTCAGGCCTTTATGGTAATTACTGTGGATGGAATTATAGTGATGGTGGCAGCGATGGTTTTGGTCCACGGCTCATAAAGAAACATTGATCCCGGAGAATGAAGTCTACCCCCCCCCCCTTTTTTTTTTCCTGGAGAGACGACCACTAGAACCTGCAGACAGGACTCCCAGTGACCATAAATTCACTAGACTTCAGCTTCTTTCCGTGCCAGGCGCTGTACTAGACTAGGGCTGGGGATATCTTGAAATAGGTTAGCTCCCAAATAAGAACCCTTGAGCTGATATTTGCGAGCTTACTATCTCACTTCTGAGTTCAGTGACAACTGCGCACTTTAAAACATCGGTAATCGAGCAATCACCAGGCAGGGTTGCTATGACATTGGATTGCCCCTAGCAGGTTTGCCACATTCCTTTTCTGCCGCCTCCTTTCCCTGCAGGCTCACTCCCCAAGGTTATAAGAATATTGGTGGATGTTTCATTGGGTCTGGGATGAGTCTCTGCGGTGACCTTGGGAACAACCAACAATCTGCCTTTAAGGGATTTGATTTAGCTTCCATGGGTAGAGGACTTACAAAGACTGAAGACAATGATTTTTAGAAACCCTGTGTTTTTAGTTATGGGACATTATTAGAAAATGTGCCAATACTATATTTTAGTAGATTAATAAATAGTTTATATAAAATGATTTTTGTCATTAACATAAATATAAACAGTACAAACTCCCATGATAGCAAAGGATTAGGGGAGTGGTTTTCTTCCTTTACGGAGTAGGTGTGAGCATTCACACACTTCATTCACAGTTGGGGAAGTGAGTATCCCTTTGCTGACATAAAGGGTAGACAAGTTCGGAATGTTGGAAGAGTAGAACCAGGGTGACATATTTGGGGAACAACAATAAAAGAATGTTAATTAGTGAAAATGATTAAATTTCAAATTCAAAATTATCCCATAGAATGGATTTAAAATGAGGACTACATGTTAGGCAGGTATATTTAGTTTCCTAAGGGTGCCTTAAAAAATTACCACAAACTGGGTGGCTTTAAAACAATGGGAATTTACTCTCACAGTTGTGGAAGGGCAGAAGTCAGAAACCAAGGGATGGGCATAGCCTTGCTCCCTCTGAAAGCTCTAGGGAAGAGTCCTTTCTTGACCGTTTGTAGCTTCTGGTGGCTCTCAGCCGTCCCTGGTGTTTCTTGGCTTTTAGCTGTGTAACTCCAGTGTCTGCTTCTGTCTCCACGTGGTTTTCTTCTCTGTGTCTCTCCTGTGTCTCTGTATCCAAATCTCCTTCTTCTTTCTGCTGTTAAGATACCAGTCTTTGGACATAGAGCCCACCCTGATCCAGTATGACCTCTACTTAATTACTCTGCAAAGACCCTATTTCCAAATAAGGTCATGTCCACACATACATGGGGTTAGGCCTTGAACTTATCTTTCTGGGGGACACAATTGAATGCACTACAGCAGACAAAACTATAAAAGCCCCTCCCCCCAGCCCATCTACTCTTTTTGGCTCACCAATTAACCTTCCTGTATCCTTGCTTTGTTACCCAACACTTGCTCTTTGCCTGCTTTTTGGAATGTTTCTTACAAATGCATCCACCCTAATATGTCAGAGGGCATTTGCCACTATCAGGCTATAATAAAAAAAAAAGTCTTAATGTGGAATTTCAGGCATCAAGATTACAGGAAGTTGTGTTTATCACTAAATCTTTGAAATCACACAAAGTTCCCTTTTCATGAAGCTGAGTATTAGAATGTCAGTGTCTGGAGAATTCTGAGGTTGGGTCTACACAGTGTGTACATTAACAATGAGAGATCATACGGTGTGTGAAGGGAATTTACCAACACAAACTCATACAAACAAGCCTTGTAAACTCTTAGGCCAATCTTGGGCACAGGGCAGGATTGAATTGTATTTCTGTAAAGACTACAATTTACATTGGGTCATGAAGTCACCTCAACATGCTTAGAAACATCCAGGTCACAGTTCTTGGCTATGGGAGCCAAGATGAAAAGACTTCACTAGGCTCAAAATCAGATTTGAGTCAAAATCCTTGTTTTGTCTCAAATTATCTGTGTAACTTTTCCCAAGTAATAACATCGTCTCAATGTCAGTTTCTTTGTCTATATAGTAAGCATAACATTATAGTTAGCATTAGAAACTGTATATTCCAACTCTATGACATTTATTTTATAACTGGAAGCTTGTACCTCTTAATCTCCTTCACCTTTTTTTTTAAGAGATATTTTATTTTGTTTTTTATTGTTCTATTACAGTTGTCTCAATTTTCCCCCATTGCTCTCCCTGGCCCTGCCCACCCCCCACCCCCTCAGTCAGTCCCCGCCCTGTTGTCCGTGTCCATGGGTCATTTATACTTGTTCCTTGTCTAGTCCCTTCTCCTTCTTTTCCATGTTACCTCTCTCCTCCCTCCCCTTTGGGCACTGTCAGTGTGTTCTTTATTTCCATGTCTCTGGTTCTGGTTTGCTCATTTGTTTGTTTTGTTCATTAGGTTCCACTTATAGGTGCGATCATATGGTATTTGTCCCTCACCGCCTGGCTTATTTCACTTAGCATAATGCTCTCCAGTTCCATCCATGCTGTCGCAAAGAGTCGGAGTTCTTTCTTTCTTTCTGCTGCGTAGTATTCCATTGTGTAAATGTACCACAGTTTTTTGATGTTCTCATTTACTGATGGGCACTTAGGCTGTTGGGCAAATAGCACTGCTATGAAAATAGGGGTACAAAGGTTCTTCTGAATTGGTGTTTCAGGATTCTTAGGATATAGTCCTAGCAGTGGGATCACTGAATCAAAAGACAGGTCCATTTTTAATTTTTTGAGGAAATTCCACACTGTTCTCCACAGTGTCTGCACCATCTGCATCCCCACCAACAGTGACGCAGGGTTCCCTTTTCCCCACATCCTCGCCAGCACGTGTAGTTTGTTGATTTGTTAATGATGGCCATTCTGACTGGTGTGAAGTGGTATCTCATTATGGTTTATAGAATGGTGTAATGCCTTGAAACGTTATTATATTATGGAAGTGCTATAGAGAACATATTGTAGTCCTTATCAGAGAGTGTGACCTTAAATACTCAGCAATCCAGTTCCTTTTAAAAGCCCATTAGCTGGAAATTATAAATAGGGAAGACAGTCTATGCCAAAGAAGATGTGTAATATCTATTCCTTCTTAATCCCTTTGATTCTTGTATCAAAATGGATCAGTGGAAACCTCCTGAGTACTAGATTATATTAATTCATGGAAGAATAATTTTGGGCAATTTAGACCCAAATTATTTCTAAGGCATTTCATCCGCCTGATCAGATTGAGTCACTTCCCACTTCAAAATCTTCCAAAGGCTTCCTTGAGCACTCAGCATAAGTACCAAAGTCCTTGTGATGATCTGAAAGGCCCTTTATAGTCTAGCTGCATGCTGACTTTCAGATTTCACTTCCTATCACTCTTCTGGTTACTGTCTCTGTTTTGGGAAAGGTCTTCTTGCTTCTCCTTGAACACACCAAACATATTTCTTTACTCCTCCTGGAGTTTATGCACATGCTGTTTTCTATGCTTGGAGCACCTTGGGAATATCCACATGGTTGTCTCCCTCATTTCCTTCAAGTCTCTGCTCTAATGTTGTTGCGGATTTCGTCCCACAAAATCCGTGGGGGGGACCGCACCGATTGCGTGAATCAAACTCACCCAGAGACACGCGTTGAGAATAGAGTCCGGCAGCCACGGGCCTTTTCCTTGCCCGTGGCTGCCAGACTCTATTCTCAACGCGTGTCTCTGGGTGAGTTTGATTCACGCAATCGGTGCGGTCCCCCCCACGGATTTTGTGGGATGAAATCCATGACATAATGTCACTTTATAAAATAGCAACACCAGCCCTTCAACCTTTAGAATAGAGATGCAATCATATTTAAGCTAGCAACTGTGAATATAAGTCACTTTTTTAATAGTGCAATCTGGCTATACTCAAGTAGCAAATCTTACACTTGAGAATTTTTTTAGTGTCATTTGGTTACATGTATCTATATTTTATCACTGTTCTTAAGAGATTGTTTCATTGATATGTAATTCTAGATTAGGTGTTAAACATTTCATTCTATTTCCTTTAACTTCCATTGTTGCTTTTAAGCAGTCAGCCTGCATCACTCTAATTGCTGCTTTTCTGATTTCCTTTTTTTTTATCCTGATTTTCTTGTGACAAATGTAGATTTGGTACATTTTTATATTTCCTACTCAGAGCATATTGCTTTTCTAATAGGGCTTTCTGGATCTCAGGATTTAATATCTTTCAACACTTCTGGGAAAATTCCAGTCTATTATCTTTTCCTTCATTGCTTCTCCTTCATTTTCTCTAATTGCTTCTTCAGGAATTTTAATTAGGTATTACTAGTTATTGCTACTACTAATAATACTGTAATTGTTATCATAAAGTTATTACTGTAACCTTTATGTCTCAACATCTTTTTGTCTCTTTGGGTTGCATTCTGGATAATTTCTTTAAATTTATCTTCCAGTTTACTGATTCTCTTTTCGTATTTATCATCCAGTTCCCTAATTCTCTCTTTAACTACATCTCATTTGCTATTTAATATATCAACTGAGTTTTAAATAATAAACTGTTTACATTTCTTGAAACTGTATCTTTGGAAATTTTTGAAACTTGGGTTGAAATTGAGTACTCCAAAGGATATTTGTGCTTCTTTTGGTCCGTACTCTGGATACATTAGTACACTGGGAACACTTTAAATTAAATTTCCTACTTGAATGTTTTTGACCTCCACATTTGGGTGAGTGATTATGAATTCTAAGGAGAGAATGTCTTCTCTTTTTATGTAGTAATAAGGTCTAGGCAGGCAATTTCTCAGATGCTTCTTTTTGCTTTCAGTTTAGGGAATGTATGAATTCTTGACTTTCATGCAACCTTAGCAATGCATTAAGTTTTAAAATATGTTATGCAGAATTTCAATCAGTTATTTCCATTAGTTATTTCAATCAGGAAGTGTACACTGTGAGGAAAACAAAGTTATTATATATTTTAAATGATGGATTTTTTCTCTAGTTATAGAATCTATCGTAGATTTAACTGTTAGTTTCTTAAACTTTAATTATATCTTCCTGAGTGATTTTACTACTTAAAAAAAGTTTTCCTCTGACTCTTCCAACAGTTCTGTTTCAATGAAACACCTGTTTGAAGTGTTTGTCTTGTTTTTCCTTTCTTGGCTTGCTGGTACTCTAGGGCAAGTTGTTATTTTCCATTTCCCACTCAGTCCTCAGCCTCTGTATACACTGCTCTATAATTACAGGTCAAGTATTAGAGTCTTTTGTGCAATAGCAAGTCTGCAAAAGGGAAAGTTTCTATTCTTGCCAGCTAGTGCTGAACCATCGGGCAATTTGTCAATATCCAGCTGAAGCTTTGGAAGGAAGTCTTCTCCCCACCCGACCCCTCCTCCTCAGCAGATCTCCCACGGCGCAAGTGAGGGCTCTTTCCTGGCCTGGGTGGCTAGGGGCAACTCATCTCATAGGTGCAGCTCTCCTCCACATTATCCCTCGCCAGCTGGATTAGGTCATCCCTCATAAAAAAACAAACACATGAGCAAACAAATGTAGCTATTTCCTCAAGGGATTCATCAGTTCCCACAACTAGCTTTCAATAGGAACCATGAAATTCAGAATTTCACTTTATGCATGCCCAAAACAAAGGAGAGTGGACAATGTGTCTTTTTTTTTTAAAGATTTAATTTATTTTAGAGAGAGGGGAAGGGAGGGAGACAGAGAGGGAGAGAAACAGCAATGTATGGTTGCCTCTCACATGGCCCTCACTGGAGACCTGGCCCGCAACCCAGGCATGTGCCCTGACGGGGAATCGAACCGGGACCGTCTGATTCCCAGCCCGTGCTCAATCCACTGAGCTACACCAGCCAGGGCAATGTGTCTTTTTTTTTTTAAGATCCTGGAGCCTATGACCTCTAGTGCCTCATCCAGGTGCTCCCACTTACCTGCCCCAATTTTTTTCTTGTTTAGAGAAATAGTTGAAAGGGGGTTGGGAAGTGAACTGCAGTGCTCAAGTGGCCATTTCTCACAATGCCCTTTGAATCACATGCTGGCTCTTAATGACAAAGAGTCTGTTGCATCTGAAAGACTTGAACTAAGGAGGGCCAGAGAGGTAGCTTGCTGAGTGAAAATTGGAGTGCTGCTCTTAAAAGAAGGAGAAAGAGATGACGGGAGGGTATAAACGTCTAATGTCTCCTATACTGTGACACTTATAAACATCACACACTATAGATATACATAGACTATGTTTTAAAACGTAATTTAATTAAATATCAGAAATAGAATTCCATTCTAACTGCATATTATAAATTGTTTATAGGCTTTTAAAATGAGATTATGCTTATCTTGGATAGGGTGTTTTCACTGCAAGGTATAGAATGCTGGCTGAAAATGATTTAACAATTATGGAATAATATTAAGTCATGTAGTTGAAAATCCTTAGATAAAGAGGACTTTAGAGTCAATGCAATCAGGACTTTAACTCTGTTCTTCCCAGGGCCCTTTGTCTCTGCTTTTCTGTCTCTGTGTTAGCAATTTTCTCATGCTGGCTTTCTGCCTGGTCAAAAGATGGCTTCCAGCTATGCAATGGACAACGTGCTTTCTTCTTCATACTGAGACCTTGAGAGAGAAGGGTGGGGTGGGGAAGCTATCTTCTTATAGCTCCCTTTTAAGTTCAAAGAAGAACTTTCCCAGAAGCATGCATCAAACTTTTCTTTGATTCTCATTAGTCAGAATTGGGTCATACATACATTCCCTTCCCCCAAAAGTTATTCATGGCTTCCGTAGTCCCTCATTCTCAGTCTGCCCAATTTCTAAGAAACCACTGATATACTTTCTGTAATTATAGATTAGTTTGTATTTCCTAGAGTTTTATATAAATGGTATCATAAGTATGCACTCCTTTTTAGCTGGCTTCAGTCATTCAACATGAGATCCATCCATGTTGTATGTTCAACAGTTCATTCCTGTTATAGTTGAGTAGGATTCTGATATACAGATCGACTACAGCTTATTTATTTGTTATTTATTCTCCTATTGGTAGACATTTGGGTTGTTTCCAGTTTGGGGCTTTACAAATAAAGTTACTAAAACATTTTGTGTACAACTGTTCATATACTTTCTTTTCTCATGTGGATAAATGTCCAGGAGTGAAATGGCTGGGGCATATGGTTAGCACATGAATAACTTTTTAAGAAATGACAAAGTGTTCTCCCAAAGAAGTTGTATCATTTTATATTCTCACTAGCAACTTGTGAGACTTCTAGTTCTACCATGTCCTTGCGATATTTGGTACATACAGTCTTTTTAATTTCAAGCATTCTAATTTTTATGTGCATTTCACTGTGATTTCTCTTGCATTACCCTAATATCTAATAATGATGAGCGTCTTTTCATATGCTTATTTGCCATTTGGTGAAATGTTTGTTAAAATATTTTATCCAATTTTAGTAGGGTGTTTGATTTCTTATTCTTGAATTTGAGAGATTCTTTTATATCCCGGATAAAAGTCTTTTATCAGATATGTGACTTGCAAATATTTTCTTCTAGTCTCTTATGCTTGCCTTTTATTTGCTTTTGAAGAGCAGAAAGTTCTAGTTTTGATATAGTCTATTTTATACATTTTTTATTGCGTTGTGTTTTCACCGTTGTATCTAAAAACTTTGCCTAATTTAAACTCACAAAGTTTTTTTTTAAGATATTTATTTTTAGAGAGAAGGGAAGGGAGGGGGAAAGAAAAGGAAAGAAACATTGATGTGTGAGAGAAACATCAGCCAGTTACCTCTTGCACATGCCCCAGCCAGGACCAAGCCACAACCCAGGCATGTGCCCTGACCGGGAATCGAACAAGCAGCCATTCACCTTGAGGGATGATGTCCAGCCAACTTAATCACACGGGTCAGGGTCATAAGAGAAAAAAGATTTTCTCTTAGGATTTTTTTTCTAGAACTTTAGTAATCTGAAGCCTTAAATTTAGATCTATGATATATTTTGAATTCCTTTTTTTCCTTTTCATTGAATTTATTGGTTAACAAAATTACACAGGTTTCAGGTGCAGCATTCTACAACATATCATCTGTACATTGTACTGTGTGTTCACCACCGTAAGTCAAGTCTCCATCCATCACCATTTATCCCCCCATACCCTCTTCAACGTCCCCCGCCCACTCCCCCTAGCAATCATCACACTGTTGTCAGTGTCCATGAGTTTTTCTCTTTTTCTTTTTGCTCAGTCCCTTCACCCTCCCCCCAGCCCTGTCCCCCAACCCACAGCCGTCAGCCTGCTCTCTATCTATGAGTCTGTCCCTATTTTGTTTGTGAGTTCATTTTCTTCATTAGATTCCACATGAGTGAGATGATATGGTGACTTCTCTTTCTCTGACTGGTTTATTGGTGCAAGATATGGATTGAAATCCAATTTTTCCAGCAACATTTGTTGAAAATATCTTTTTTTCCCCTTCTGATGAATTGCCTTTACAACTTGTGAAAAATAGGTTGTCCCTGTAAGTACGGGTCTATTTATTGATTCTCTATTTTGTTCCATTGATCTTTTTTCTAATACACATTTTTTTATTACTAAATTTTTGTAAGACCTCTTGAAATCAGGTAGTGTTAGCTCTCTAACTTTCTTCTACTTTTTCAAAATTGTCTTGGCTCTTCTAGATCCTGTGCATTTCTCTACGAATTTTAGAAGCACGTGGTCAGTTTCTACAAATAGTTTGCTGAGGTTTGGATGGCATTAAATCTACAGATCAGTTTGGGGAATATTGGCATCTTAATAGTGAGTCTCTGTCCCATAAAAAGGTGTATGTCTCCATTTATTTAGATAATCTTTAATTTCTTTTTGCAGTGTTTTATAGTTTTGAGTGTTTAGGCCTTTTACATTCTTTTGGTTAGATTGATCCCTAGGACTGATATTTTAATGATATTTAATGGTATTTAATAATATTTAATATTTCAGTTTAATTTTTAATTACTAGTATATAGAACTACAATTGATTATTGCTTATTGATTTTGTAGTCTGCCACTTTGATAAAGCACATAAAAATATGTTCACTTTAATTAGCCCTTCCAAATGTGCAAAATAAAACCACAATGAAATATCACAACACAATTATGAGAAGGGGTAAAGTCAAAGATAGTGACAACACCAGATACTAGTGAGGGTGTCAAGAAAATGTATTAGTTTTTAGTTATAGTAGATTGCATTGCATTTTTCAACATAGATTATTGTGTCCTCTGTGAATAAGAAGGATTTTACTTCTTTTTTAAAATTCTGAATGTCTTTTACTTACTTTTCTTGCTTGATCGTACTGACTAGAATCACTAGCGAGAGCACACATCATTGTCTTCCTGATTTCAAGGGAAAAGCATTTCGGTATGTTTACAGTAGGCTAAAATGTTCCCCCCTACCCTGGCTGGTGTAGCTCATCTGGTTGGAGTGTTGTCCCGTAACTGAAGCATTGTGGGTTCAATTCCTGGTCAGGGCACATACCTGGGTTGCGGGTTCAATCTTTGGTCTGGGTGCGTACGGGAGGCAACCAGTTGATGTTTTCTCTCACATCAGTGTTTCTCTCTCTCTCTCTCTCTCTCTCTGAAAGCAATGAAACAATGTCCTAGAATGTGGATAAAAAAATGTTCCCTTCTATTCCCAGTTTGTTGGGGATTTTTTAAATATATTATGAATGGATGTTGGATTTTCTCAAATGCTTTTCCTGCATCAATTGTGATGGTTATATGGCTTTTCCTTTTTAGTTCATTAATATATTGGAATGCATTGATTGATTTTTGAATGTTAAATGAAACTTGTGTTCTTGATCTAAATCCCCCTTCTTTTTATATATCACGCTTTTCATATATTGTTGAATTCAGTTTTCTAAAACCCTGTATAGAATTTTGCATCTACATTCATGAGTTACATCGAGCTGTAGTTTTCTTGTAATGTTGTTCTTTGGTTTTGGCTTCAGAGTAATGTTAGCATTTTAGATGAGTTGAAAAATTTTCAGTCCTTGATTTTTTGGTGTGTATTTGTGTAGAATTGATACTTCTTTTCATGAGACTTTACCAGTGAAGCTTTTTGTACCTGAAATTTCCTTTGTAAGAAGGTTTTGAACTACAAATTCAATTTCTTTAATAGACATAAGACTCTTCAAATTATCTGGTTCTCTTTGCAAAGAATTTATCATTTCATTTAATATTTTATCTTTCTTAATACTTATACTGTCTATTTTGAGGTAACTGTAGACTTACGTGTGCTTTTTTTTTTAAGATTTTATTTATTTATTTTTAGAGAGAGGGGAAGGGAGGGAGACAGAGAGGAAGAGAAACAGCAATGTATGGTTGCTCCTCACATGACCCTCACTGGGGACCTGGTCTGCAACCCAGGCATGTGCCCTGACTGGGAATCGAACCGGGAGCCTTTGGTTCCCAGCCCGTGCTCAATCCACTGAGCTACACCAGCCAGGGCCACGTGTGCTTTTTTAACCCAGTTCCTCCTAGTGGTACTATCTTGCAAAACAGTAGTGCAATATTACAGCCAGGATATTGATGTCGCTACAATCAAGGCACAGAACATTTCCACCACCAAAAGGATCTGTCGTATTGCTCCTCAAGAGCCACATCCACTTTTCTCTTCCTTTCTCTTCTTGGCCCCTGACAGCTATTAATCTCTTCTCCTTTTCTATAGTTTTGTTACCTTAAGGATGTTACATAAATGGACCCCTACAGTATGTAACCTTTCAGATTTTTTTTCTCACTGAGCCTAATATCCTGGAAATTCATACAGGTAGTTGTGTGTATCAGTACTTCATTCTTTTACGTTGCTGAGTAGCATTCCATCGTATGGATGTTCTAGTTTGTTTGCCCACTGAAAGACGTCTGGGTTGTTTCTACTTTTTGGTTGTTGTAAGTGAAGCTTCTTCTTTAAGAATTCTTGTATAGGTATTTATGTGAACATAAATTTTCATTTTTCTGGGATAAAGGCCCAGGAGTATAATTACTAGGTCATATGGAATTCGCATGCTTAATTTTTGAAGAAACTGCTAAACTGCCTTCCAGAGTGGCTGTACCATTTACATTCCAACCAACGATACTTGAGTGATCCTGTTTCTTCATACCTTTACCAGCATTCGGTGTTGCCACTGTCTTTGACTTTAGCCCTTTTCATAAGTGTGTTGTGATATTTCATTGTGGTTTGATTTTGTATGTTTCAAGGAATAATAAAGTTGAACATATTTTTATGTGCTTACTTGGTAACTGTTTATCCTCTTCAGTTAAGTTTCTGTTCATGTATTTTTGTCCATTTTCTGATTGGACTGTTTGTTTACTTTGCGTTTTGAGAGTTCTTTATGTATTCTAGATACTCATTGTTTGTTGCTTGTGTGGTTTGCAAATATATTTTCCCAGGCAGTGGCTTGATTTTTAATCCTCTGAACCAAGTCTTTCCTAAAGTAAAAGTTTAATTTTTCCCCCTTTCATAACATGGTTTTGGTGTCAAGTCTAAGACTTCTATCTTTGCCTAGTCTGAGATCCCAAAGATCTTCTCCTGTGTTTTTAAAAAAGCTTATTTACATTTAAGTCCATGATCTATTTTGAGTTAATTTTTAACTTAGGACAATATTCATTTTATTATGCCTCTGGATGTCTAACTGTTCCAGGACCATTTATTGAAAAGGCTATTTTTTCTCTATTGAATTGCTTGTGCACTTGTGTCAAAAATCAGCTGGGTATATTTCTGTGAATTCATTCCTGGATTATCTATTCTATCCCCTTGATCCACTGATCTGTGTGTCTATCCCACTGCCAATAACTCACGATCTTGATTGCTATAGCTATAAAGTATCTTGGAATTGGGTAGACTGGTTTCTCCTACTTTATTCTTTTTCAGAATTGTTTTTTAACCATTCTAATTCCTTCAACCTTCTATATGTACATTTAGAGTAATTTTTTCATTTTATTTTTGCTATTTAAGTTCTTTTGTCTTTTCATTCCATTTTAGGATAATTTTGTCTGTATCTACTAAAAGCTTTGTTGTGATTTTGGTAGGAACTGCATTAAACTTGTGTATGAATTTGAAGAGAAGTGACATATTTACTACGTTGAGTATTCCAATCCATGAACATGGTATGTCTCTGTTTATTATCTCTTCTTGATTTATTTCATCAGAATTTTGTAGTTTTAAGCATACACATTCTGTACATATTTTATTAGATTTACATTATTTATTTTTTGTGATTACTAATAGTTTTATATTTTAATTTTAGTGTTCCTGTGTTTATTGCTAATATATAAAATACAGTTAGTTTTTTAAAGTATATCTTGTATCCTGTGACCATGCTAAACTCACTTATTAGTTCTAGAAGTTCTTTTGTAGATTTCCTGGGATTTCTCTGTGTAAACAATCCTATCTGTAAATAGGCTCTGCTTTGATTTTTTCCTTTTAGGCTTTTTGTTTTCTAGCGTGATTGCACCAGCTAGAATTTATAGCACTTTGCTGAAAAAAAAGTGGTGAGGGTGAAATCCTTGCCTTGCTCCTAATCTTCAGAGGAAAGTATTTAGTCTTTTAGTATATTGGTAGTTGTAGGTTTTTAAATAGATGCTCTTTATCATGTTGAGTAAGTTTTTCTCTACTTCTATTTTTCTGAGAGGTATTTGTTTTTGTTTGTTAACATGAATGGATTTAGAATTTTGCCAAATGACTTTTGCTGCATCAATTGATATGATCATATCGTCCTTCTTCTTTAGTCTTTTACATAGTGGATTACATTGATTGATTTTTAAATATTGAAGCAAGCTTGGATCCTAGGAATAAATCCCTCTTGGTAATGGTGTTTAACTCTTTTTTAGATATTGCTACATTGCTAAATTTATTTACTAAAATTCCCACATCTATATTCAGGATATTCATCTATAGTCGTGTTTTTTGGTTTTGTTTTTTTGGTACTCTTTACCTGGTTTGGGCATCAGGGACTTACTAGCTTTGTAAAATGAATTAAGAAACATTTCTTTTTCTTCTGTTTTCTGAAAAATATCATGTAGAATTTGTATTAATTCTTCTTTCAACTTTTTATAAATTTCTCCCGTGAAATCCTCTGAGCTTAGAGAATTTTTTGAAAGTTTTAAAATTATGAATTCAATTTCATTAATAGTTGTAGGGCTATTCAAACTATTTCATACTGGGTGATTATGGTAATTTATACTTTTTGAGGAATTTATTGATCTATTTCACCTAAGTTTTTAAATTTATGTGTATAGAGTTGCCCTTTATTACCTTTCCATGTTTCAGGGTCTGTGTTAATATCCGTATATTCTTAATAATATATCCATTTGATCCTTTGGATTATAGTTTTGTCCTGAGTGAAATTAGAGGCTTTACTCAGTTAAGATCCCTTTTATTCCTACACTACAAGCAAGTGTGATTCTGAACACCATATGCTTACACTCATTTTAAGTGGAATATTTATTTCTAGCCTCCCTCTAATAAAGCACTAAAGACATTTTTAGGTTGGAATTCAAACTCTTACAATAATAACTGTAGAGGTTGTTCAGAATTTAGATTTTAAAGTATGAGAAACAATGAAGTAATAGAGAATTCAAGAACCACTCTTTTAAAATCAGCTATTTTGCAAAATAATGTTTTTAATAATTATATAGAGCTGACTGAGTCATTCATTCCCAATAACTCTAAATCTGGCCTTTAACTGAAAGAATATGGATAGTAAACCCAAGAAGTTAGCATTTTTTAATCAACAAGTTTAAATCTTGCCGAAGGAAGTTGAATACAGGAAATAACTCATTTAATGACGTAATGCATTGAAAAAAAATACTATCTCTACAATCAGAACTAGCATCACAGACTTAGATCAAATATATGTCTATGCATCTATGCAGCTATTAACGCCGGATAAAGACTTTGTGTTAATTGACCTGACTTAGTTATACTATCAATTGCTTTCTTATTTTCCCTCATGTATACTACTAGTGATATTTGTTGGCAATTTGTACAGGCTTACTGTAAGAATGTTTGTTATCTAAAATTTACATACAGGAAAAGTTCAATTGTGGTGGCGGTTGTATTTCCACAACCACAGGATCCTTTGCGAGGTGACGCATCATCAGGTAACAGAGTCAGGAGCATGGAGTCCAAGCCATCTGATTATGAATCGTTGTGTTCCAACTTATTAGCATGATAATTAAGCAAGTTCCTTCAACTCCTTAAATGTCAATTTTTTTTATGAAAAGTGAGATTAGTAGTAATTATCTTTTTTTCATGTCATGAGAATTAAAAAAAGTTTATGCAAAGTGCTCACCCCAGTGCCTGCCTGACAGGAAACATCCCACACGTGGTAGCAGTTGTTACTGCTCAGCAGCAGTAATAGCAATAATGACAAGAAGAAAAAGAAATAAAATAAATTAATTTTTCAGTGTTACTTTAAATATTGAACTACAGTCAAATTTAAATAGCATGAGGCTAGCAGGTACTTTTTCAGTAACTCTCCAAATTCCTTACAAAGATATTTATGAAGACAGAGAAAAGAATTAACACTCAGAACAATGAAAACTAAGCCTGACGGCTGTTTTTTTTTAAAGTTATTCAAACAATAATCACAACTGACAGTCATGCGCACAATTCATGGCCAGTGTAGGTTGTTTGATTTGTTTGCTTTTTACTCTTGGAATAGAAGAAACTCCTACCTTGAAAGTAGGTGGAGAAACCTACTCTTTGCTCCCCTCTAAAAAACAAATGAGCTCTGGACCAATGGATAACAAGTGGGGAGGGTGGTCCCACTATAACCCAAGTATTATTATTTTTTAAAAAATTATATTTTATTGATTATGATATTATATTTGTTCCAAATATTCTCCCTTTGTCCCCCTCTACACAGCTCCCTCCCACTCCCTCAGTCAATCCCCACACCATTGTTCATGTCCATGCATGTAATTCTATGGCTGCTTCCTTTCCTATACTGTATTCTACATCCCCATGGCTGTTCCGTAACTATCTGTTTGTACTTCTTAATCCCTTCAACTCTTCACCTATTCCCCTAGTCCTCCTTTCCCTCTCGTAACCATCAAAATGTTCTCTGAATCTATGCTTTTGTTTCTGTTCTACTTGTTTGCTTAGTTTGTTTTATAGATTCCATTGTTGATAGATATGTATTTATTGCCATTTTATTGTTCATAGTTTTGATTTTCTTTTTCTTAAGTCCCTTTAATATTTCATATAATAATCATTTCATGATGATGGACTCCTTTAACATTTTATTGTCTGGGAATCTCTCTGCTTGCCCTTCAATTCTAAATGATAGCTTTGCTAGGCAGAGTAATCTTGGTTGTAGTTCCTTGCTTTTCATCACTTTGAATATTTCTTGTGAATCTCTTATAGCCTGCAAAATTTCTTTTGAGAAATCAGCTGACAGTCTTATGGGAACTTAGTTGTAGGTTACTAACTTCTTTTCTCTTGCTGCTTTTAAGGTCCTCTCTTTATCTTTAACCTTTGGCATTTTAATTGATGTGGGCCTCTTTGCATCCATCTTGTTGGGACTCTGTGCTTCCTGGACTTATATGTCTATTTTCTTCAACAAATTAGGGTCGCTTTCTTTCATTGTTTTTTTCAAATAGGTTTCCAATTTCTTGCTTTTTCTCTTCACCTTCCAGAATCCCTAATATGTGGCTGTTGATACACTTGAAGTTGTCCCAGAGGCTGCTTACACTATTCTTGCTTTTTTGGATTCTTTTTTCTTCTTGTTGTTTTGATTACTTGTTTTTCTCCTTATGTCCCAAATTATTGATTTGATTCTCAGCTTTGTCCACTCTACTGTGGATTCCCTGTAAATTGTTCTTTATTTCAATTAGTGTGTCCTTCATTTCTGACTGAATCTTTTTTATGTTGTTGAAGTCCTCACTAAGTTCTTGAGTATCTTTATAACCAGTGTTTTGAACTCTGCATCTGATAGACTGTTTATCTCCATTTTATTTAGTTATTTTTCTGGAGCTTTGTTCTGTTCTTTCATTTCTTTGTCTCCTCATTTTGGCAGCCTTTCTGTGTGTGTTTCTATGTACGAGGTATAACTGCTATGACTTCCTGTCATGGTAGCATGGCCTAATGTAGTAGGTGTCCTGTTGTGTCCAGGTGTACAACCTCCCCTATCATCCAAGCTGGGTATTCGAGATGAGCCCTTCATGTGGGCTGAATACACCCTCCTGTTGTAGTTGAGCTTTGATTGCTATTGGCAGGTCAATGAGAGGGGTTTACCCAAGCCAGTCAACTGAGAGGACTGATCACTAACCTCCACCCTCCATGGAGGATCAAATGTGCTAGGGCCTACTCCATACAGCAAGACTTACTTCAGCAGGGCTCTGGTGCCTACTGAGTCTGTCCCTCGAGTGTGTTGCTTTTAGAGGTACGAGATCTGTCCATAAGGTATCCAGCCATGTAATATGAAAAATAGAGACATTTATTGACAAAGGTACAACATACAGGAAACATTGTACACAGGACAATGACACCTCAGTCCCTTTCAAAGTAGTCACTTTGGGACCTCACACAGTTCTCCCAATCACCATCAGTTGCCCTGTCATATTTTCCTGAATCTCACTGATGGTCTGAAATCTCCTCCTTTTCAAAGGTGATTTTAGTTTGGGGAAAAGCCAGAAGTCACAGGGCGCCAAATCTGGGCTCGAGGGGGACTGAGTTACCTGAGTGATTTGTTGTTTTGCCAAAAAACTCTGCATGAGACATGATGCATGAGTGGGCGCATTGTTGTGATGAAGCTGCCAATCACCAGTTGCCCAAGATGCACATTCTGAATCATCTGAATAGTTTCCATAGAAGAGTGTTCAAGCCTAATGCAAAATTTGATGCAGATTTGTTGCTCTGTTCACTCAGTCATTTTGAATGCTATGTCCACACAGTACACATGCTCACTCAACAGTGTCTACTCCCTCCCACTGACTAGTACAGTGAAGTCGTCATTGTTCACACATGCACATTCCAGTCCATTCTCCTTGGCTGCCATTTTACATCCATGCTACACAAACCATTTTTGTTATTAACAATAATTGGACTTTTTCCAGATAGACTTCTTAGTTGTGTGGTGGTGCTTCAACGTGGTTTATAGCTGTCCACCTGGTGCGCAAGCTCTGATATTTCCCAGGAGGTGCAGACCAAGGTCAGCCACCACCTGTGTTCTATCTGGGGCCACTTGGCATAAGCTATAAAGTGATATGCTGATGGCTGCTACTTGTGCTAGGCTTGGAGGTGCCCGAGTATGGCCAGGCTGGGAACTAAGGCTAGTTGGTGCTAGTGCTGGGCCTGGGGCCTCTTAGCAAGAGGTACCGAGGCTTTCTGAGGCCAGCTGCTACTTGTTTGAGAGGATTTAGGAAGATCTAAAGCATGAGCCAAGGCAAGCCATTTGTATGGAAAAGTCATTGTTAACAGCTTAGGTAAGCCGGTAAGTTGATGTTATTTTTGAGGCATTCAGAAGATTGTTCCTACTCTGATCCCAGCCTCCTTCCTGTTCCATTTTTTTTTATATATCCACTTTGAAACTGCAACCTTCGCATAACCACTGAGAAGCAGCAAGACAGAATATATGGACTTTTGGTGATTGCATCAGGCCACGGGGGAGTGAGAACAATATGGCTTGTTGTATATAGAGGAATGTAGTTCTGAGAGAAAATGAATTAGGGTAGATATTGGGAAGACTTTGGGTTGTGAATTTTGTATATTCTATGGGAGAAAAGGGTCAAAGGGATTGGCAGTCTGAGAAGACCCCAACTAAAGCCTTTGAGATAAGAAGAATAGACCAGTATATTTGCATGTGAACTTGCCTTCCAGAAATAGCACAGAGGGGAATTCTATTAACCTCCCCAAAGAGACTGAGATAGGATGATAGACAAGTAAGACTCTGTTGGAATTTATAAGAACTGAAAAAAAAAATCCTCTTTGTTCAGTGGAATTAGAGAGAGAGAAAAATGATATGAGCTTTCAAAAAAAAAGAAAATAAGAAGTCATTTTTTCCCTTTAAGATCAGAGAGATTGAATATTTTGAAAATAATTTACTATTGGAACCAGGAGACTGTTTTGGAAAACTTTTTGGCATAGTCATTACAATGCCAGGAAAGATAGTCTTTATGAAATTGAAACATAAAACCAAAAAAGAGAATACAAATTAGCTTAAAGAGTTAGTAGTTTGAAATGTGATGGAGAAAAATGCTAGAGATAAAATCAACTGCCTTGAAATGAGGAAATTGTCAAGAAAATGAAAAATCGAATACAATTAAAATCAACAATGCAATCAGTAAGGACAGACTTGATTAACAAAAAATTTAATCAATGATATAGCAGGGTTACTTGAAAAAGATTTTCCACAATACAAGGGCAGAGTAAAAAATACAGAAGATGGTAGGTATCGAAGATGAGAACAATGATCCATATTAAAAATTATAAATTTTCAGAGTAGAAAATCAGAGAAGCAAAAATTTAAAGATTAAAAATGAAAAATGAACAAACAACCAAGCCAACAAATGCTTTTCTGACCAGATAAGAGAAACCCTAACATGATATTGGTTTAAAGACTTGCCATGTTCCAAAGAAAATTAGCGGAGAGAGAAACCTATCTTGACCAAAACTTCCATTTTAAAGATAAAGAATTTAAAAAATTTACAATAATTGTTTGGAAATAAATAATTATTTTTTTAACCTATGAAACAAACGTCAGCTGACTTGAATAGTAAATATCAGTTCACAATGAATTTTTTCTGTAGAATTTCGAGTGCATAAAACTGTGCCTCAAGGACTTCCAGCAAGATGGCGGCATAGGTGAACACGCCGTGCCTCCTCACACAGCCAAACAAGGAAAAAAACAGAAATTTACCTAAACAAAAACAGCCGGATCTGAGAGAAAATCGAATTGAGAGGAAGTCCGACAACCAAGGAATTAAAGAAGATACATTCATCCAGTCTGGTGAGCTGGGACGAGCAGGGCGGAGGGAGAGCGCTTGGCGACTCCGGCAAGCTGGTGAGCAGACAGCAGGACCGTGGTTAGAGGGGCGGTTCCCACGGGGCTGCAGCACAACGAGAGACGGGGGGCCTGACCAAAGCGCGGCCAGCTCCCAGCTCATCCAGACCCAGCAGGGCCGAGACTGGCGGACCGGCAGGTCTGCATTCATGTGCAGACAAACCGGGAGAGAAAGCAGGGCCCAACCCATCAGCGCAGATTGAGAGCACCTGTGGGGGTGGAGTCAGTGGCGGGAGGAACTCCCGGCCTCATAGGAGAGTTCGTTGGGGAGACCCATGTGGATTGGAGCTGTGCAGCCCGTCCACTGACCCCGGAGCCAGTGCAGAGGGGCTCTAATTGCTTGCAGGGGACGGTATGGGTGCAGAGAGCGGAGCAGGCGCCATTGTGTGCTCAGGTCCCGCCCCCACAGGCTAGTCACAGCCCAGCTACCGGGAGCTTCCCTGCACAGGGGATCCCCAAGGCTCCACCCCCTTATACTGACAGGCCCACCGAGGGAAAAAAAAATGGCCCAAAGAAAGGAACAGATCAAAGCTCCAGAACTAACAGATCAGATGCAAAGTTTAAAACCCTAGTAATCAGGATGCTCACAGAATTCAACAAAAAATTATCACAATTGCTTGAACAAATGAGAGATCTGCAGGGAACCAATAGGGATAAGAAGGAAACTGGGACTCAAATCAACAGAATGGACCAGCAGAAAGAAAAAAACATCCAACCAGAAAAGAATGAAGAAACAAGAATTCAAAAAACGGAGGAGGGGCTCAGAAACCTCCAGGACATCTGTAAACGGCCCAACATATGGATCATAGGGCTGCCAGAAG
>PVJI01008230.1:0-72767 GCA_004026765.1 Micronycteris hirsuta | reverse complement strand
CTCCTTCTCCCCACATCTGCTTCGGATTACCTTCCTATCTCTGTCACCTGTCCAGAAGCAAGCATCTTGAAACTGTTGTGCACCCCAGCTGTCTCCTCTTCTTTTCTTACTTGTCACTCCTTTGTATGTGCCATCTGTTTATTGTAACTACTTCAAAGAAACCAGTGACCTTGTCACTAATTCCAATGCACAGTTCTCAACCTTTATCTTTACTAAATTCTCAGCAATATTTGACCTAGCTGACCTCACCCCAACTTCTTGAAATCCTCTACCTGCCCTGGGGTTATATAACCCCTCTACTTTTGAGGCTTTTCCCTTAGCTCCATGGATTCTCTTCCAGCTGCTCTGCCTCCTCTTCTTCTTTTAAATGTTGATCTCCCCCAGGCTTCTGCCATTGGCACCCACTGCTTCTCATGTCACAAGTTCATTGGCTCTTATGGCTTCAATTTCAGATTAAATACTAATCACTCTTTTGTGGGTAATGAAATTCAATTCACAAATGCAGATAGTTAAGAATTAGGGCTCATTTCAAACTCCATCTCAGAGGTGTTATTCTATAGACGAGAGAAGCCAACTTGAATCCTTCTAGCAATCCCTGTAAGTCCTGCGGCAGCCCTACAGTCATAGGCATGGGGGTCGGGATGGGGAGCTATGCAGCACTTCCCATACCACTGAACCTCAGTGGATTCTAAAAAGACCTCCCCATGTCTAGCCTACATTTTATGTTCAGAGGCTACAGCATTTCTGCTGTTTCTGTATTACACTTAGGACGCAAGGACTCTGTTGTCTCCTACTTACAATGTACACATTTCTACTATATCTCTCTTCCTCTCCTTTGTCTCACCTGTTTCTCTGCCACCTTCAATTCCATTTCTCACCTAGCTGAATCCTTCTCCTTATAGTCCTCTAGGAAAATTTCCCTACTCACCCCCACAAGTGTTTCTTCATATTAAGCCACTATATTACAGTTAATAATGCAGTTAGGGAAATGCTTCCCAAGACCTTGTAAACTTTGACACTGAGTTTAATAAAACCATACATGAAACTAATCAATAATATTTGTAAAGAAATTATCACAGTGATAAACTTATAGGGAACACTTAATAAATGATAGCTATTCATCTTTAATTATTTAAAAATAATTTCCGATACCATATCAAAATAAGTGATTGAAAATAAATGTTTGAAACAAATATTAAAATGTGAATGTCAGGTCTTGGGTTTTGTCATTTCATGTTTGGCATGAGGATTTCATGCCTAATAACAGTTCAAATGGACCAAACGAAGATTCAGACAGGAAAATCATTCAGCTTCTATCGGTGCTTTGTAGTAAAAAGAACATTAGTAAGCGAGTCAGGTGATTTTGTGTGACTATATGTAAAGTACTTCAAAATTCTGAGCCTGGTTTGTTCATGAATAAAATGAGAAACCAGACTTATTTATTTCAAAAATTCTTTCCATCTCTAAAAGCATTTTATGCTACAAAAATAATTGCAAATAGTCACCACAGAGCTTAAGACAGAGAGTGCTACTAATAACACCGAGCCTCTGCCGTGTGCCTTCATGGACTGCATCCTCCTCCCTTCCACACAGAGGCATCCTCAATTCTAAGTGTTTCCGTGGATAAATGCATGTATTTCTAAGCATGTATTGTTGACTGGTCTGTGTTTTGAACTTTCTAAAATTATATCATGCTGTGCGTGTACAATTTCTGAGTTGGTTTTTTACTTATACTTATGAGATTCATACATTTGGATATATATTTATGATGAGAATTTAGCAGGAACAAAATCACAGGTATGGAGATCATTTGCAAGATTTTCTGCTGGGAGAGAGAAGGGGGAGAAAGAGAGGGAAAGTTGCAGGGATTAAGAACCATAATTAGTATGTACAAAACAGACAGGGGGAGGTTAAGAATAGTATGGGAAATGGAGTAGCCGAAGAACTTACATGCATGACCCATGGACATGAACTAAGGGGGGAGATTGCTGGAAGGCAGGAGGACACTGGATGGAGGGGGGCGAAGAAGGAACAAGTGAGACAACTGTAATAACATAATAAATAAAATGTATTTTAAAAAGGAATTTAACATATATATTCATCAATGAAATAACACTATTTTCTATACTTTCTTTGCCTGGTTTAGGTACTAAATCTTATGCTATGTGTATACAAATATTTATATATAATATACATTTATAATTTTATATATGCTTATATAGAATGAGGTAGAACATGTTTGCCATTTGATATTTTATAGAAAAATGACATATTTGGCATAATAACATCTCTAAATGTTTGGCAGAAGTTACCTAGAAATCAGTTGGAATCGTTGTTTACTTGGTAGGATGATTTTACAATATTGAGTTAGGACACTGCCCAGCTGCCACCTAGACTCCAAGCTCACCCAAGGCTGCCAGCCAAGACATTCAGCCACAGCCATGCAGAAAATCTTTCCCCTGGAAATCCTGGACTCCAGGGGCAACACCACAGTCGGGGTGGACCTGTACACAGCCAAGAACTGATTCCAAGCAGCTGTGCCCAGGGGAGCTTCTACGGGTAGCTGTGAAGCCCTGGAACTAAGAGATGGAAACAAATCTCAATACCTGGGCAAAGGCATCCTGGAGGCTGTGGCATAGATCAAAAAGACCCTGGGTCCCACTCTTCTGGAAAAGAAACTAAGCGTTGTGGATCAAAAATAGTTGACGAATTTATGATTGAGCTGGATGGGACTGAGAATAAATCCAAGTGTGGGGCCAGTGCCATCCTGGGTGTGTCCCTGAATGTGTGCAAGGCTGGAGCAGCTGAGAAGAGGGTCCCCTCTACCAACACATTTCAGACCTTGCTGGGAACCCAGACCTGGTCCCCCATTCCCTTCCTTCAATGTGAGCAGTGGGGGTTCCCATGCTGGTAACAAGCTGGCCGTGCAGGAGTTCATGATTCTGCCTGTGGGAGCCAGCTCCTGCAAGGAAGCCATGCACATTGGCACTGAGGCCTACTACCTCCTCAAAGGGGTCATCAAGGCCAAGTATGGGAAGGATACCACCAAAGTGGGAGGCTTTGTACTCCGCATCCTAGAGAACACTGAGGCCCTGGAGCTGAAGATGACCATCCAGGGCGCTGGCCACCCAAACAAGGTGGTGATTGGTATAGATGTAGTGGCATATGAGTTCTATTGCAATGGGAAGTATGATCTTGACTTCAAGTCACCCGATGACCCCTCATGACACTTCACTGGGGAGAGGCTGGGGGAGCTGTACAAAAGCTTCATTTAGAATTATCCTGTGGTCTCCACTGAAGACCCCTTTGACTAGGATGATTGGGCCACTTTGACCTCATTCCTCTTGTGGGTGGACATCCAGATCGTGGCAGAGGACCTCACAGTCACCAACACCAAGAGGATTGCCCAGGCCATTGAGAAAAAGCCCTGAACCTGCTTGCTGCTGAAGGTCAACCAGATTGGCTCTGTAACCAAATCCATCCAGGCATCAAGACTGATGTTTCTCGCCACTCAGAGTACCTGGCTAAATACAACCAGCTCGTAAGGATTGAGGAGGCACTTGGAGACAAGGCTGTCTTTGCAGGACACAAGTTCTGTTACCCAAAGGCCAAGTGAGAAGCTTGAGGCCCCAGGACTGCACAGGGAAGATGTAGGCCTTCAAGCCCTTCTCCCTGAAATAACCACTGGTGCCAACCAAAAAATAAATAAATAAATAAATAAATAAATAAATAAATAAAATAATTAAAATAAATATTGATTTAATTTCCAGACTAGTTTGGGTTATTTGGTATTACTGATCTTGAGTCACTTTGAGTATGTTATATTTTTCTAGTTATTTTGATCTATTTTATCTAGGTTTTCACATTTATTATCATTCACATTGTTCATCTTATTCCTTTACGATTTTAACTGTTGACTGTAACTACATTTAAGTTCCTTTCCATGCTTAATATGTTATGGCTTCTTTTTTTTCTTGATCCATTTTGCCAATAGTTTGTGTATATTACTAAGCTTTTTAACAAGCTATTTAAATACGTATATTCAATGTGCACTTCTTATTTCTGTTTTCTTCAGGTTTATTCTATTGATTTTTTTTTCTAATTTATGGTGCACACAGAGCTCATTAACTTTAAGCTTTTATTCTAATAGAAGTACTTATTGCCACACATTCCCCTCAAAATATCATTACTGTATTGCAGAAGGACTGGTGCCATAGTACGTTTTGTATGTGCTGGCCACGGGCGTGTGCTACCCAGGTCACCTGCAAAAGAATGAGCTTTGGGATTGGGATCGTGGTGGACACTTTCCCAGGCTGCTCACAGCCAGTGACTGAGCTCAGCAAGGGTGCTGGAGGAGGGCGGGTTTGCTGGCGGCGGACCTCCTCAGACGGACGGCCCTGGCACAGGGACTGCTGTCAGCGTGGCCGAGGCTTTCCCAGAGCTGTGCAGCTGTCTGAAGTTTTTCCTCTGCAATCCTCCTTCCGTCTGTTCCTCTCTTCGCAGCTGTCAGCCTTGCGTCTCAGTCTGAGGACTCCCATGGCCTAGTCCTGCTCCCTCCACCTTTATCCTTCAAAGGCATTTCCCCAAGGCAGCTCTTCTACGTGTAGTTCTGGGTTAGGGTCTACTTCTTAGAGGGCGCAAACGGATAAACACAAGACCTTTGGGTATGATCCACTTCTAAGTGTTTCCAGATTTCTGTGAAGATTTCTTTGACTCCTTTATTGTGCTATTTATAAGTATTTTTTTCCTAAATATTTGCGAAGACTTTTAACTCCTAACCTAATGTCATTGTCTTGTATCCATAGACTGTACTTTTTGAAATCTATATTTTTACATGGTACTTGAAGAAGGACGGGTATTCCATAATTATTGAGTGCAGTTCTTTTCACGTTCACTAAAACGGTTTGTTGAATGTGTTATTCAGATTAAATAATGTTACATAATGAAAACGATGTTTAAAAATCCCATTCTAATAGTGGTTTTGTTCATTCCTCCTTATAGCTCTGTCAAGTTTTGCCTTATATATTTGAGGCTACTTCATCAGGTATTGCCAGATTTAGAATTGTTATCTGTTCCCAGTGAAGTGATATCTTTTCATTATCTAGTGAGTTTCTTCCTTCTTGACATCGCTTTTGACCTAAGTCTAAAAATATTATTCACATCTAAAGTTTTAGGCTAGTACTTGCCTTTTTTTCCCACCATTTACACTCAGATATTTGTTTGCCTATATGTCTGAGATGGTGCATCCTTGGCAAACAGCTTTTGGTGGATGTTGGTATATTATGCATTTTAGAAACATCGCTATTTATTTATTTATTTATTTTTAAAGATTTTATTTTTTATTTTATTTTTAGAGAGAAGGGAAGGGTGGGAGACAGAGAGGGAGAGAAACAGCAATGTATGGTTGCCTCTCACATGGCCCTCACTGGGGACCTGGCCTGCAACCCAGGCATGTGCCCCGACTGGGAATCGAACCGGGACTGCCTAGTTCCCAGCCCGCGCTCAATCCACTGAGCTACACCAGCCAGGGTGAAACATCGCTATTTTAATTGGTGAGTTTAATAGTTTGTTAATTTACATTTATTGTGATGGCTGATACATTTTTTCTACTTTCTTATTTTGTGTTTTTATCTGTTCTACTTTTTTATGCTACCTTTTTCTCGTGTTTCCTCTTCTTTTTCTTTTTTCTTTTCTGTATTGATTGCATTGATTTATTTTATTCCATTATACCATTTGCCTCTATCCAGCAGTGATATGTTCTTGCTGGCTAGCTTTGAAAATATTCACTTTGCATTCTTAATATTTTAAAAATCCCTTTATTATTTCTCCTGCTAAAAAATGTAAAAATCTTATAATACTTCAACTTTCATACTTGAATTGTCATTCAGCCAAAATTAGTTTATATTATTGTTTAGTATTTCAGTTCTCTGTTGCCTTTTATTTAACCTTAACCTCACACATGAGATATCGTCATTACTTTTTATACAACATATATCTATATTTGTTGATATGCTTAACAGTATCTTTGCACACCATTATTTCTTGTACTTCAGACCTTCTAGAAATGTTTTTATTTTTCACTGTATATGTCCTTTTATTTAAAATCTAAATTGATTTGCATAGAAAAGCTTTTAGAGTAATCCAGTCTGCCACAATTCTGAAAGTAGCACCCAATTTCTATTATTTTACCTGTGAACATAATTAAGCTTTACCAGTATTCAGTGCATAGGTTGACAGATGTACCATCATTCATTGCATGAATTCTAAGGTCACAGGTCATCTTTAGAACGTGTGGTCCTGAGGAAAGAGAAGGATCTGCCCAGCTTAGACAGGAAGCGATGTGGAAGCCTCTATGCAGGCATTGCTGTTTACAGTATTAGTATATATTACAGTCAACATGGGCCAGTTAAGTTGCTTTACTGCCTGTATTATCTAGTTCCAATGAAACAAACCTCATGTAAGTCACCAGAACCTTAAGAAGATTTCTGTAGAAAAATCACAGATTTAAAATAACATGAACAATAGTAGCATAGAAAACAATCTGAAGGTGCAGAGCTGAGAGCTCTCCTGTTTCTAATTTGAGTTCTTTCTTGGCCACAGGTATAAATAATAACAGTCTAATCAGATGTGACAAGAAGTCACCCAAGAACCTTAAAATTATCAAGCAGATAATTTGATATAAGGGCAATAATTATCATTGTTAAATATGAAACTGGCCTAATTAATGATTGTGGTTTTAATTAATAAGCAAATAATAGAGGAAGGTAACACAATTAGCCAATTAATAAAATAATTTTTTAAATAAGATTTATTTTATTTTTGATATTGCATTTATTTTGGTTCATAGGCTGGAGCTCAATCCACTGAGCCACATCAGTCAGGGCTATATTGCATTTATTTTATAATGTGTATATTTTATATCTATATCAATTACTATACTTTTACTAGGTCAAAATATTTTCCCAAATAAGGATATGTAATTTCTTTAAAACTGGGGGGCAATAATTTACCAGAAAATAAGAAATTTAAGGGCTTAAACCATTTGGGATTTATTTCTATTTCTTCCTGGAGACTAACTTTGAATTTCGTGTGTGGTAGAAAACTAATAACTATTTGTAGAACTAATATTTTGTTTCTCTTACACATTCTAAAAGCTACTCTTTCTGTTGAGTCTATTTTTGTACATTGTGAGGATTTTGAGAAGTATTCCCTCTTGAATTACCTAATCTATTCCCAGAATGTTGGTAGAATTGATTTTTATTATTTCTAACTTATCCCTGATGGGTGAGTGTCAAGTGCTCCTATGAATATTATTAGCAAAGGTGAATTCATTATTTCTCTTGACAATTTACACTGTTGCTTAATTGTTCTCACGGTTAAAAAGTTTTCTTATATTTAACTTAAATTTTCCAGCTGCAGCTTAAGCTCATTACTTCCTGCTCTGCTTGCGCTGATTGGCGAGCATCGGCCCCTGTCCTCCTGGTAACATTCCTTACCTCACCTCAGAAGCTGTCGCGCCTCCCTGCAGCTTTCCTTTTCCAGATTGGGAAACCCTCAGCTCTCCTAACCTCTCATCGTCTGTCCTTTCCTTCCTCAATTTCTCATAGTTTGTGATTTTCCTCCAAGCTGCATTAATTTTTCCATAAAGAGAAAAGTGCATACAAAATTCAGTAATTTCCTGAAACTAAGAAAAACTAGAATTATGGATAACTTACCTATTTTGTTAGAAAATAAGCACAAAATTTCTTTTGAGGAAATAGGTTTGCTTAAAGTTAATTCTTATTCACACTTTCATAAGGCCATGTAACATTATTCTTTTGTTTCTGCCTTTATTAGAGAAAGAGATTTCAAGGGTCTAAAATTGTATGCAATCTTACATATGTACACCCATGTACATAAGATTACGTCTGCAAACTGCACTTTTCTGGAAAAAGCATTAATAGCTTTTATAATGAAGCTCAGTTTCCCCTCAAAAGGTAAAATCTGACTGGATTCTATTCAAGGGATAAAGCTGAAGTAAATAGAGACTTAACTTAGGTTTAACTTTTCTGTTACTCAATTTTCCCTCCTGAAAATGAGGTGTGTAGCAATATACTTTAAGTAAATAAAGTAATATCTATATCTGAGTGATTTCAAAGAAATTTGAAATCAATATTGACCCATCAACCGAGACATGTTTCTTAGCATTATTTCCATCATATTTTTATCCTCCTCAATCAATTCTGCACATCCTCACAGGGGCGCTGATTCAGAGCGTCCCGTTTCTGTCAGTTATAATGTTGGCAGCTACACTCCTAGCTGCTCTTGGCCACTCCCAAGTGTGCAATGCACAGCCCTCACATGCGTGAATGAGCCTTGTAACAAGGCAGAAATTCTCCATAAAGATTGCTCCCAAGAAAGCAATCAAGGAGAGAAGAATTGTACTTCCAGGCATACCCATACATTCTTTCCTCTACAAGTATGGACCACAAGCCTCTCCATCCATCTTAGAACGTCCCCCAAGCATCAGTCTTTGTTAACAGAAATCCCATCAGCTACATCCAAGGGGGAGATAAGTCCAATAAGAAGGAAGTCGTCTTCAGCGTAGAGGCCATGCTGACAAGCTCTCACATTCATGAGGATATGTTTAGATGGCATATGCTTGCAGAAGGAAATAAAGACCTTTACTATCAGACAGCAATTACCCTTCTCTTGGCACCGTTGTTCCAGCTCTCCATGTGTTTTCACCAAACTTACCAATACAACTGGATTATGCCCCCACCTTCTACCCATCCATGTATCTCTGGCTTCTATCCTACGTCTGTCTGCTGATGATAGCACAGGACTCTGCTCTGTTCCCATATACTACATGCACAGCCTTCAAGTATGGGGAACTATTATGTCAAGGGCCAATGGATGAATTGTTTCTGCTTTCTCCCTTCCCTCCCCAGGAATGGTCAAGAGATGCAATTTATAGGCATCTCCAGGGTGTGATACTGCAGTCAGTTCAATACCACTGCTCTACTTTGACTCCACTTCCTTCTCTGAATTACTCCTTTTGTTCTTCACTCCTCCTCCATGGAATTGTCCTCCCTGTAAAGTAACTGCACAGTGACCCTTTGCTTTGGTTCCGCTTTCTTGGGAAATCAAGCTAAGAAATTCTCTTAGCTCTTTTGACCAGCAACACATAATTTTAAAAAACCACTTGTGTTATGTAATTTTTCTCCTTTAATAGCTATTTGATGCAGATCTATCTTCAAATTAAAAATGAGGCATCCCCCATCCTGACTGGTAAAGATAGCACATTGAGTATTGTGAAAATATCTAATGATAATGCAACAGTTATTACTGAGCTCCTAAAATACCTCAGATAATGTGCTATAATCTGGCTTTTTGTCCACAAGCTGTGGATTGAGAAATTTTCATATTATAACACAAAATATGAGCTATTTAATCTTAAGAACTCCCCCCTCCCAACGTTCAGAACAATGGTCTTGCTAAACCACAGGTGGAATGAGGCGACTGATCTGGTATAATAGAACCAAGAAGAGTGAAATGTAATCGAACGTCAACTCTGACCCACAGTGATCGCATTGAGGTAGTACCCTTGGAAATTCTCCAGACTCTATGTCACAATGAAGCTAGAATTAATGAAAAGAGAAGTTCTAATCCATTACAACATATCTATGAAAAATAGGAACACAAGCTGAATCAAAGTTCCTCAGAGAGTAATGACATAAAGAAGGAAAATTGTAAAGAAATGAAAAAGAAGTGATGGATAACTGTATTTTTGTGATATTTTTATATTATTAGTTGAAAGATAAAACTATTAGGACAAAGCTATAGCTGTTTCTAAATGCTTTTAACTACAACTATGAGTGTGTTGAGTATATAAGGAGAAACTTTGACTTATTTACTTTTCGGCAGCCAGTGGATACGCGGTCTACAGGAGGTGAGAATGGCAGTCATTGTGTACCTAACTGAAGTTTTCAAGGAACAAGCAGGGTGTCTCCCAGGAAACCAGACTACATGGGTGTTTGTCAGAGGATTCCCAAGAGCAGGGAGGTGAGGTTGACGTCAAGGAGAATTAAAGAAGCAAGAAGGTTGATGGAATCTACTTTGGATTATAAACAGAACAGAGGTATGGCTATGTGGCTGGAAGGGGGAGACACACAGAGAGGAGAGCAGAAATGGGGGAGAACAGATGCCTAAAGTGGTTCTTCTCGAACAGTTTTTCATCCTGAATTCTCAATTTGCTTACTACAGGAGCCAAGTATACTAGGGAAATGACAGTTGATACTAGAAAAATATTGGCTTATATTTTACTTGAAAATCCTGTGCGTGATCATGGGACATCCTCTTCCATATGAACTTCCTTTCAGACGTTAAGAAACTACTTCAGTAAAAGGTGGGGCAGAGTTGTTAGTAGGGAAGAAGTTCCTTAGCTGCATCCTGACTGTGCATCCTGAATACGGAGGTAAAGAGAGAAGGCAAAAAGAAGAGAGAGAGTGATTTCTAAGAAGTAAAGTCCCCAGGAGACATATCAAAGAAGTGTGACCATGGAGATCAACTTATTGAGGAGACTTGTAGCTTCACAACAAGTAGGTTCAGAGTCTAAAACCATTGTGTAGGTTCAGAGTCTAAAACCATTGTGTAGAGGCTCTGCGTTGCTTATAGTCACACGCGACACTTACTTGTTGGCTCTGCAGTAATTCCCAGGCCGTACCACTAACGGGGCCCACGGTTTTCCAAGCAAAGTCCCCGGTTTCCATCTGCAACACTCCTGATCTCCTAAAAGGCAAACTATTTTCACAAGTTCATTTACTTTATCAAAATTGAAGTTCTAATGTGAAGAACATTGACAAGTTTAACCTGCTCACAAATTTTTTAAAGTATGTATTTTAAGTATACATGTTTATTTTAATAAATAAACCTGTGTATTATTTTATTTACTAGTCATCTCAGTGCATTCAATAAAAATTTAAAAACATGCATATGTATTGGATTATTTGCCTTATTATTACTAAACTGTAAGTATCATTTACATATTACAGATGCGGGGACTTCGTCCCCAGGTTTGTTGCAAATGTTTTTCCCAATCTGCGACTTGCCTTTTCAGAAGATTTTAATTTGTATGAAGTCCAATTTATTATTTTTTTTTTATAACTCACTCTTTCTGTTTCACAACTAAGAAATCTTTTTATCCTCCGAAGGACAATACTACAGCTAATCAAGTTAAGATGAGGTCATTGGGGAGGGCTCTGATACAATGTGACTGGGGTCTTATAAGAAGAGGAAATTAAAAAAAAAAAAAAAAAAGAAAGAAGAAAAAGAGGCAGTTTTGACCCAGACACGTGGGGGAAATGCCATATGACAACAGAAGCTGGAGTTGAAGTATTCCGGCTGAAAGCCAAGGAGCTACCAGAGCTGGAAGAGTTAAGGAAAGATTCTTCTCTATAAACTTTGGAGACAGCATGGCCCCACTAACACCTTAATTTTAAGCTTTTTATCTCCAGAATTGTGAGAGAATAAATTTCTGTTTTTTAAACCAGTAAGTCTGTGGTACTTGGTTACGGCAGCCCTGGGCCGTTAATACAATGTCTTTTTGTAATTTGGGGGCCAGGGGAATGCTTGCCATGTGAAGTAATTAGGGAAGGTATCCTTTTGTGTAGAAATGGCACTATTCTCCATAATGTCTTTTTTTAAAGATGTTATTTATTTATTTAAGGATTTAGAGAGGGGAAGGGAAGGAGAAAGAGAAGGAGAGAAACATCGATGTGTGGTTGCCTCTCACGTGCCCCCTACTGGGGACCTGGCCCACAACCCAGGCATGTGCCCTGAGTGGGAATCAGACCAGCGACCCTTTGATTTGCAGGCCGGCACTCAGTCCACTGAGCCACACCAGCCAGGGCCATAATGTCTTTTTAGGTATTACAACTGTTAGTAAGCCCTTTGGACCTGGACAATTTTTGTGGAAGAAGATAATTACAAATTTTTCTTTGATGTAGAACTATTTGTAATTTCAGTTTCTTTTTGAATCCGGTTTGATAATTTGTGTCTTTCATGGAATTTTTCCATTTTGGCTAGGTTTTCAAATAATGTTGTCTGTAATATCTCATCATTACACATTTTATGTCTGTAGAATATTTGGGATGCTTATAGAACACAAAGAGGTACCAAGTACCACGCTTCACTTTTCTGGTGTAATAGTGTACAAGATACAGAAATTTATCTTCTATCTTTGAGTCAATTTCATTGTTCCCTGACTGCTAGACGCTTAAAGTTTTCACTGAAGAAGCAGGTCCCTGAAACTACAGAAGATTTTTTTCCAGTTTCTGCTACACATACCTTTCCAAGGACTCCAGTTCACTAGCCACTTCTTTCTCACCCTATCTCATTGGCATGATACCACAAATTTAATGAGCCAGTATGGAGACTGGTAGGGTGACCAAACAGTTCAGATCTCTCAGACTATAATGTATTAAAAGGGAGAGTGTTAAAATAGTCTAGAGACAAAACTGAAAATGAAAATTTCTGTGTACCCTACATTAATACAAACTACAGGGCCCGGCACAAAAAACACCCCTTTTTTTATTACATAAACATCTTTTATTACAAAGTCATAAGCATGTAATTCTGTAACATAATATCACACTCAAGCACACCATATGACATTTTAGGTGAACTGTTCAAATTGCTGGCCATCTCCTGCAAGACATTCACATACCCTACCAACCACATTCAATGGTGTCACGTCTGCCAGACCCTATACTTCAGATCTACTTTTTAACTTAGAATGAGAAATAATAGATTTGCCAAATCAGTGGCTCTATAACATGTACCCAGGACCTTATTAATCTCTTCTAGCCAAAAAAAAGTGGAAGAACAGATGTTATAAATGTTATAGGCTCCATTATTTGCTTGACATTGATCTAATCTATAGTCATTTGCCAGGACCATCCAATTTCTTCAAGGACAAGAGTAGAAAATGTAATAGGTATGATAAGGACCTCTACTCCTTTTAGGTATATTAATGGTCTGACTAATCTCTGCCATTCTGTCAAGATGTTACTTTGGGGGGGGGTTATTTGTTTGGCTTTTGTGCTGTTGTTTTTCCTTTTAATTGAATTTCTTGGGATGACACTGGTTCACAAAGAGTATACAGTTTTAAGCTGCACGATTTTACAACGCATCATCTCTATATTGTATTGTGTGTTCGCCACCCCAAGCAAAATCTTCATCCATCACTATTTATCCCCCCATACCCTTGCCACCGAAACCCTCCCCAGGCAATCACCATACTCTTGTCCATGTCCATGAGTTTTTTAATCCCTTTTCTTTTTTGCTCAGTCCCTCCCCCTCACACCCAGTCCCCTGTCTCCCACAGCTGTCAGCCTGCTCTTTATGTAGTTTGTCTCTATTTTGCTTCTTAGTTCATTTTGTTAATTAGATTCCATGTATGAGTGACATCATATGTTACTTGTCTTTCTCTAACTGATTTATTTCACTTAGCATAATGTTCTCCAGGTCCATCCATGCTGTTGCAAATGGGTAAGATTCCTGTCTTTTTTATGGCTGAGTAGTATTCCCCTGTGCAAATGTACCACAGCTTTTTTACCCACGCATCTAAAAACAGCAACAAAGACATTACAGAAGTTCTCACACAGGATACCCACTGTGGTGGGCCACAGGCAACGTGAGTGTTGTGCTCCCTACCAGCTATAGCAGTTTCACATCGATGGATATGGAAAATGACTTTTGGGTGAATCTGTGGACCAGAGATCCTACCATGAGCTGATTTTACCTAGGACTCCATTTACTACCTGACCTCTCTAAGCCTCCATTTTAATAAAAAACAAAGATGACTGATTCTTTGAGCTTTTCTGTATCAATATCAACTTAGACCTTATATTTCTAGGTCCTCAAAAGTCTGAGTATTTTTCTGTGATAAGCAGAATGGACCTCCAAAGATACTCATGCCCTATCGCCTATAACCTGTGACTATATTACATTACATGGCAAAAGTGAGTTTGCAGATGTGTGGGATTTAGGATAGGGTGGTTAGGCTAGTTGATTCAGGGGGGCCCAAGCCAATCATACACACACCTAAAAGCAGAGAGCTTTCTCCAGGGAGTCAGAGAGACCCATAAGAAGTAAGAGAGATTTTAAGTGTGAGAAGGATTCAGTGCACTGTTACTGGTTTAGGGATGGAGAGGACAACATGACAAGGAACAAATATTGCCTGAAAGAGCTAAAATAATCTCTTGCCTGCCAGCCATCAAGGAAAATGGGACCTCAGCACCCCAACTCTAAGGAAATGAATTCTGCTAAAAGTCTTAGTGATATGGAAGCATGTTCTTTTCCAGAAAAAAATCTTCCAGAAAGGAACGCAACAGTATTGACCCCTTGAGTTTGGCTTTACCAGCCCTTAAAGAGAATCAACTGAATCACATTGTGTTGGCCTTCTGAGACTACAGAACTGTGAAATAATAAACTAGTGTCATTTTAAGCTAGGTTTGTTGTGGTGTGTTATGGAAAACACAACAGCTAAAGGAAACTAATACATCCCTTTTCCTTAATGTACAGTCACCCAAGTAAATGGTCTTAGATCCCTTCGGAGAAGAAATGCGAGAATAGTACAGCCTATATATGCTGTGGAGTTAAGAGTATTTCCTCCTGTGGACTCAGCCCTCTTTTTAGTCATTGGATTATTGGTCTGAAAATTGGCTCAGGTTCAGAAACTGATCAAGGGGTAGTTACTTTTCATCAGGCTGATCATCCTTGGCTTAACTGGTCCTCTATTCTTGCATCTTTTTGGTTATAGACGTTAATTAAGTAGTCTGCTTCTTGATTGCCAAACTATTTTGCCCTGAGGGACACCATGCTCTATTAACCATCTCCATAATTTCCTGAGGGACAAGTCCTGTTGGCTGCCCCTTTCATCTTGCTAGTAATTAAGGTAATTGCAGCTTCCTCATTTCTGATGACTAAGTGCCACCTCCTGGCCTCCATTACTTCAGGGCCCCTAGTCCTCGTGTATATTAACCTCTTCTATCGCCAGCCACTTCCTGCCTCGGAAAACCACGCAGAACCGGGGGATGTCTGTGGCTCTCCCATCTTCCACCAACACATTCCTAAAGCACTCCATGAATGTGTCCTCCGTGCCCTCCTGTGGAAATAACCCTTGGGTGGGTCTTCTGGTTTTACATACCAATCCCGCAACTTCACTCCTTCAGCATCTGTATTCTTTCTTCTGTACATGCCAGGGAAATTCCAATATTTCCACTTCGCTCTGTGTCAACCGTTGCTTTTCTTAAGAGCAACCCTAATAGTGAGCTTGTCCTGCCCCTACGGTCCTTGCGAGGATAAATTCAACATACTAGAAAGTACTTCCAATTGTTTAGATCTTTCACGCATTTGATCTTTCATTCCAGCCCGCTTGATCAAGTACCTATTAGCATGGCAGGCAGGAGAGAAGCTAAGGGCAGCTCCTTCTGGGAGCACCTTGTGGGAAGAATTCTGTGTATTATCGTCCAATGCAGGGGAAGTACTAGTTCCTGCTAAAAAGAGCAGCGTACCTCAGAAGGTTCTGTGGGAAAGGGTGAGTGCACACTCAGCATATCCTCAGTGGTACCCAACGACTGGTCTCATCTGTGTTTAAGGGATGGTCCCACACTTTGTCAAGCAAAGCCCTGATATTAGCATAACAGATCAGCCTCAGATGAACATTCCAAGAACTCTGGAACTCTGCACTCCTAAGTATCAGACATTTAGCCCACCCACCTATGTCTGCTCTCCCACTGGAGGATGAAAGGATCTCTTTGAAAGCTACAGATGAGGCCTCCTGGTCTCACACTTGTGTGTAACTGCTGAGTAACGACCCTCATCAGCATAATGCTCCCTCTATGTAGCATAAATGCAACTCATCAGTGAACAGTCAACTCCGCTATCTCTGTAGGGATTTTTCCCCATATTTTTCAAATAATGAAACTACAAGGGCATTTCTCTCCACCAGTACAATTTTTCTTAGTTCAACATTGGTGAAATTGTCAACCCTGCCACTACCTTGTGCCATGGACCATTCATGTCTAACCTATTATTCAGGATTGATTCTATTTTATCTGCCCTTCAATAAATAACCCAGTCCCAAATCCCCACATTACTACTGTTTACTTGTGCAGTTCCTAGTACCCTTGTGTTAGTTTGTGTCTACCAAAAAGTAAATGCCATGATGGAATTTAGGTATGTAAGAGATTTAAGGGGGGAGGGAGGAGTAGAAGGTGTGGTGAGGTGTTAGACTGTAATTCAGATCTGACATCCATAGAAGGAGAAATAAATTGAAGATAGAAAAGTCTTGGACTACAGTGTATTTCCCAAAAAGCTTCAAAAGGTCCATGATGAGAGTTTCAGCCAAAGTCGCTTGTTAGAGGGGTCCCAGATTGTGCCAGAAGAACCCATGTTCCTGGCCTCACCATGCTCAGGCTTGGGTCGTGAGCAACCCCAGCGCAGTGTGCCCTCACCGCCAAAACAAAAGGGACCCTGGAATGACAGCATGCTGCTCCCTGCCGCAAGACATCTGAGCAGTATATTTTCATGTCTTCCATAATTAATTTTTTCCTGACTATAGTTTTCATTTTCTCCTTATTTGAATATCCAGTCATTTTTATTGGATATTGGACATTATGAATTTTACATTTTTCAAGACTGGACTGTGTTTTATCCCTTAAAAAGTGTTAAACTTTCTGGCAAATAGTTAAGCTCCTTTGGGGTTCTTTTTCAGCATAGCTCCATAATTTAAAGTTTTTTGTCCCATTAATTCCCGCCAACTCAGTCTCCCTGAATACCAGTCTCTGTCTTCTCAATTTACCAGCTCATCATCAGACCATGTCTGTGTTCCTTCTTCCTGTTCCACAGTCTAGAAATGACTTGCAGTTGCAAAACCAGAATAGTGGTAAAATTAATTTGTTTCCCTTTTCTCTGTTCTATGCTTCCTGCTGCCCAATTCCTAAAATATGTGTTTCTTGTATTTTTGTCCAGTTTTTTGTTTACAGCAGGAGATTCATTTTTTATTGTCTTCCTCCTTCATGACCAGATCATATGCCTGAGCTTCTCAAATATTTAAAAATAGAATTATATTTTTTATTTTATGTAAATGCATAGTATTATCATTCAAATTATTTTATCTGATTGAATTTTATTTCCTCGTTAGTATGGGGACCACTCTCTGCCTCCTCTCCTCTTACTTTCTGTGTGTTTTTGTCACAGAGCTAAGATTTAAGGCAGACATCTGAAGGAGTGTATATGCCTGATAAAGGGTGGCCCCAAAAGCGAATCTGGGTAAATTACAGGAAAAAAGACAGAACAAATTAAAATCTCTTTATTAAATTATGGCTCTAGGTCCTCTAAACATTTTCAAGATTTGTTAATATTGTAGATTTCTTGTAAGCACACACAAGAAAGCATGAACAAGTTAAATAGCCCCACCACAGTGAAACAAAATGAATAGGGTTTAACCTTAGCAACCGCAAGCAGTGCAGAAATTGATAATATCACACAGGAAGTAAACACCATGTAAAGATCTTTTAAAAATGCAGGCAAAGTTTCCTGATAAGATCAGTGTTAGAGGTACGTTATTTCCCTCCAAAAGCGATGGGCTTTTAAAAACTCTCCCTCTACAGCAATAAAAAGGAAGCATTTACAAATTTTTGCAGCAGGCATATTTGCAGAATGTGAAGATAATAAAACCGTTAACAACTACAAGGATATGCATAAAAGCAAGTAAAAACTAGAAATAGCTCCAGTGAGACTGTAAGTTCTTTGAGATCAACAACTGTTGTATTGATTTTTGTGTCTCTTGTAAATATTCCATATATGTTGGGAACTTAATAAATACTGATTGAATTAAATAGTATTGACTTAATTTGAGGATTTTTAAAAAATTGCACATTGTTTTAAATCTTTTTTTAATTAGATATAGTTTTGTAGGAATATATGAAATATTAATGAAAATAATTGTTACACAGTAAATTTCCAAGGACAGGAGAGAAATAAATAGAGAAATAATAGCTTGTCACAATGACTGGCTTCCTGTTTTTCTCCCAATAGATTGAAGCAATTGCCACACAATTTCCTGAAGAAGATATTTTGTTCCCAAAATTTTGAAAGATAATTGAAGAAATTTCTTCCTCTAACTTGAAGTTCAGTGGGAAATCTGACAAATATAATTGGGAAAGAAGGTTTTTATAGGATGGACAATTTGCAAAATGTCAAATTAGAAAGTACCAACATATCAAAAATGAGAGCCAATATTTTATTTATGCTATTTTTATCTTGGAATACTTGTCATTTTTAATATTTATTATTTAATATTAAATTGGGGAAAGAATTTTGAGCAAAATAAAGCCATTAAGAATGTTCATTGTGGATTTGGTGAGGGAAAGGATGAGCTGTCATTAGTACTATTTAATAGGGTTGCCAATTGTAGGGCATGAAAGTATTCCTGGTTATCCCCAAGACGGTAGTCTCCAACTCCAAAGTGCTCCTATAACAGTCCCGTCTAAAATATGAGCTAATAATCCTTAACCAGTGTGGCTCAGTTGGTTGGGCATTGACCTTCAAGGCAAAAGATCACCAATTCGATTCCCATTCAGGGCACCTGTGTGGGTTGCGGGTTCTGTCCCTGTTTGGGGTATGTGTGAGAGGCAGCTATCAGTGTTTTCTTCTCACATTTAAGTTTCTCTCTCTCTCTTTCTCCCTCCCTTCCCTTCTCTCTAAAAATAATAAAACCTTTTCAAAAATAAAATGAGTTTATAAATTGGGAAAAATTATTATAAAGTGTTTTATTAGGGTCATTTAACACTTACTTATCAACTTCTCAGTGTTCTGAGGTTTTCTTGGCTTATTGACATCACTACCACTTGCGAGGGAGTTAGTGCCCTTGAGTTTTTAATACTATTATAGAGTTGCTCAGTAGTGAAGTCTGACTTTTCAAATTTTACTGAAAAAAAAAATTGTTATTAAGGCACAAAGGTTTTCTTAATCTAACAGAAGTTTACACTTTCTAGTGGAAAAATAGAACCTTAATAAATTAATTTTTAACTGCTATTCCTTGTTTTATATAAATTAGTCTGCTGGATCATTTTTTATTTATTACATATTTGCATAAACTATACATTTACCATTCATTGATTGTTTTTTTCAGGGAGAAGAAAAACACAGTCTATGAAAGAAAGGTGGACAACTATGAAATTAAGTGGGGCTAGTATCGAAGGCTTTATGTAAAAACTGAATATGGAGCTTGGCATTCAAGGTCAAGCATTTAAGCTACCTGAAAAGCATATGCTGGAGTACTTTTCATTTGGTTTACTTCTAATTTTGTCTTTAATCTCACCGTTTTCTTTGAAAATACACTTATAGCTAGATATTTAAAAATCAGCATTTGTATACATGTCTCTTTTCTCATGCCTTCTGTGTGTTGGCAGTGGATGGGGCCACCACAGGGTCAAAACTGGAAATCTGCACACTGGTTGGCCCTAGAGCGGGGTCTCACCGGAAACGCCACGTAGGAGAGTCTAATCACTAAGCCACTGCAGAGTACCGTTGAAGAAATCTGTTTCGGGGAAAATTTTCCTACACTGTAGCCCATGTCAGGATGTGAAATACTTGCTAAAGAAACTGAGGCCATATTTTACGTGAACTGCTGATTGAAGGTTTTGTCAGAAACTGACAAATTGTTCATCAGACCCAGGTTCCTTTCTTCCTGATGCACAGCAACAGTTCCTGGATTCCCTTGCAGTCAGGTGCGATTATGTGATTGTACTCTGGCCTATGGAATGCAGATGGCCTATAAAAATCTTCTGCGTGATTCTCTATGTCTCAGTCCTACCGTCTGTATTTTATTTGACCCTGTCTAGGTCAATTTTGGTATCTATGTATTGAAAATGGAAGTTTCCTGAAGTTACTGTACCTGTATGATTGCCCTCTTCACTTGTACATCACTCCTCACCCCTCACCATCAACTGGACTTTTGAGAAGAAAAAAAAAAAAAAATTCTATTCTGTCCGGTCACTGAGTTATCAGGAATTACTGATTACAGCAGCCCATGACAACTAATAGAGTGGCAGAAATTTAAAAGACCTTGTATGCTGACAGCCACCTACCTTCTTTCTTCACTAATATTGTGTTTAGGTGGGTGACTAGTTTATTGTTTCAAGAGTTACTACCAACAGAAGTTTTTAATAAAATTTACCTCTTACACAAGGACGATATATGGATTATTGCAATATTTTCATAAATCTTTCAGGGGGTCCTTGGAGCAAAAACTCCACATAAAGCAAAATAATGATGCTAATTTTATTATACACTATAATTTTAATGAATAATGTTACATAATATAAATACAAAATAACTATTTGCAGAAACAATTGTTTCTCCGAAGTAAACACTGTTTGTGAATATATCAGAATAATTTCATGGGGCAAATTAAGAAACCACTTTGTACAATCTATCCATTTTGTTCTCTTCCATTTTGATAGTTATGAAGCTAACATGCTTAGAAAAGACTAATGATTCTCTCTAGTAACAAAGAACACTAATCCCTTTTTTTAATCCAACCAGTTTAATTTCTTACAGAAGGAGCAGAGAATTTCTCGCTCTTATTTTCACCTTTGGCTCATCCTTTAAAAGGAGAGGTTCCTGCTCTGAACCTCTCTTCTAGGTCCAAAATTGCTTTCCATTTCTTAAATATATCCTTCAAATGTCAGTAGACTCCCTTGCTCAGGATTTTCGTTCTCCTCATACTGCCATGGCCGACGTCATGGTACGTGTCCCAGTAAGATCTACCCACTGAAGAGCTGTGAAAGGGGCAAAATGCATAGACTACACAGTCAGAGCACTTTTTGCTTTTAGGTCTTTGTTGCTGTTGGTCTCTCCATTTGTAAACCATTTACCCTTTTCTGTGAATCAAAATGTTCCTTGTAGCTCAAAGTACCACTCCTATACACGTTAAAACCTGTCTCGCATGAGTTTCATGTCTCCTTCTGCTCTCTCCAGAAAGCCTCCCATCACAAAGCGACCTGACTTCCCACTTAGAAGAACCAAATGGCATGGCAATACCTGGCAAGGTTGTGTGCGAACACAAAGTCCACATAAATAACACCCAGTCCGGAACACCGGGGGAGACCGCATTGGTGTACAATGCCTGTGTTCAGTGGGCATCATCCCTACAGACGATGACGTAGACTAGTATAGTATGGAATTGCATGTAGTGGCCCTGTCCAGTACCACATTCTCACCGTCCCCATGTTAGTATACGTGTCTGTGCTGCTGAAGCAAGCACCAGCACTGTGTTCTTCATTCTTTCATTTTCTGAGTTTCAGTGCCCATCACCCAACCTATGGCTGTAATCAAACCTTTTCCTCTGTCATGTAGAGGACTACATCTCCGAAAATGTCTCCAGCAATCCACACGTTGACAACAATTCTTATTAGCTTCTCCCCCTTAGCTTTCTTATTCTTCTATTGACACTCAGTCTGTTCTTTAATCTAACTGCTATTTCCTGGCTTCTTTCATCTTTATCCTTCTTTAGAGCCCCTTTCCTGTCCTTATTTTTTTTCCTACCCAGCCTAGACTCCTTAGTCAATCCCCACAGATACTCCCCATCATCTCCCTAGTTCTAAATCTGTTCACAGCATGGCCTCGACAACTCACTAAACCTGGATCAAGCCTCTCCTGCAACAACCATTTTGGTTCAGTTCCATTTAACACACATTCTGGCTTGGCTGGTGTAACTCAGTGGATTGAGGTACAGAACCAAAGGGTCACTGGTTAGATTTCCAGTCAGGGCACATGCCTGTGTTGCAGGCTAGGTCCCCGTGAGGGCCACATGAGAGGCAACCACACACTGATATCTCTCTCTCCTTCCCTTCCCTTCTCATTAAAAATAAATAAATAAATAAAAATAAAAAATAAAACCCACATTCTACTGACTGCGTACCATAAACTGGGCATAAATAAATGTGCCTAGGTAAGTGCCAGAGCAAGATAAGCACAGGGCACTTAGTGAAATAATAGGAAAGAAGAACACAAGCGATCTGTAAGTTTATTGAATATGGCAAGTGCGGATGGGGAAAATCCAGCAGCAATGAAGGTTGATGCCACTACACAGATGTGGACTCTGGGCCCCTCTGAGCTCTCAGTGAATTAAAAATCTTTTGCTTGCTCTTGGGAAATTCTTATCTCACTACCCCTCAGCATTACCGCAAACCAATGCACTTTCCTCAGAATTCACCTCAACCAGACCTCTTCTCAGCAGGCATCATTACTTCTTACTTCACAAAGAAAATAGTAGTAGTTACCCACAAATTCCCTCAATTCACCAGTCTGAGCCCTGTCCATTTTCGTGCCATGTTGTCTTGTTTTCAGATTCAGAGAAAGCCTTGCCTTTGTTAACCTCTCAGACTATGCTTTGCTCTCAACCTCCCCCATCTCCTTCAGACACCTGCTTCATTAGCCATCACCTCCCTTTATTATACCATGATCAGTTCTTCTCTATTAGCTTCTTTTTTCTGCTGAAAATCTAGCCAAGTGTTACCACTCTCTAAAAGGAAAAATATCTCTAAATCCTTTATCCACCTTTCTCCCTTCATTCTAGCTCAATCAATTTCCTTAAAAAAAAAGCCTCTGCTTTGTGGCCCACTTCTCTTAGCAAGTCTAGTGACCAGTGACCAGTGTCCTACAAACTCCAGTGCTGGACTGTTTGTTGTCCCCTTGGCACCATGACCACTTCCATCCAAACCCAGAAACTCACTTCCCAGAACCCCTTACTTCACATGTTTCTAGGCTAAAGTTTATCAGTGTGAGAAAAAGAATTCGGCTGAGGTAAAACGGAAGCTGCTATTCCCTGGAAACATTTGACATATGAGGGAGGTGTGGAGACATGAGTGTTCCACCGTGGCTTTTAGGGAAGCTCTTAAGACCCGTCTTCTTCCTCGCACAGACTGAGACAGTTTCCAGAGCTTTCTACAGGTTGTTGAGACGTGTAATAGCTTCTGGCAAGCTTTTGAAAAAGACTTACTTTAATGCAGACTGAGATCAATTTCTCTGACCTTTGGGTAACATCTTTCTTATCCTCGGTGGCAGTTTCCCTGAGCTTTACTCCTTCAATTGTTCCAAGTTCTGCATTAAACTCTCAATGAACAGAATACATCAAATGACATACATTACCCACATCCATGCTGATGGATGCACCCAAATACATCCCCTCTATCTATACTAGCAAATATCACCAAATAATCTCCAAATTTCCCAAACCCAGAACATTTCCATCTTTAGTCAATGTTTCCAAAACTGTTGCCAATGTGACAACTGCTTTCTTGGAACTTTGCATCCTTACGGAACTTAGAGACTAGTAGAAGTGGCATCTACAGATACAATGTAATAAGATGTTCTGTGAAAAAGATCGAACCTCTGTTAATACAAAGAGGAAAAAGCAACTGGATCTAGCTTGGAAAATTATCCTAAAGGATTCCCTCTGGAATCCCCTGACTATATTGAACTCTTTCGCAACCTTCAAGCAGTACACGGAGCATCTTGGACTCTATTTAATGACTATTAACCTATTTACTGATTTTTATTCCTTTCTCCCTTTTTCTTTTAATCGCTAAGATATAAATCAACTATGTCCATAAATAGATGCTCTTGGTTTTCTATTCTTCACATTTTTATGATTCTGATAAAGGCTGTAAATAAGGAAAAATGAGCAAAAAAGAAAGATTTTATATTAGTAAAGAACATCCATTTACAAAAATTCTTTGTCAAAGGTTTATAGGCTTGAAAGTTTAGACTTATTCCATTAAATATCTGATCTAACTCCAAAAGCAAAGATCTTGTGTTTTCCACCATTAGAGCATTTTGGAGAGTAACATCAATTGTATACAAACATACAGAATAGATATTCACAATTACTAGTTAAAGGAAAACCCATTAAGTCAAAAATGTATATACATGCAAAAAACAATCTCATTAGATTATGTACTGTAGGAAATCAAGGGCAAGATCTTCAACTACTTCATAATGTAATGTTAATAGATACAACATTAGCAATCAATTTAGTGTGTGAGATTCACTCTCCCATAATATTTTGAGTACAGTGATATTCCACAAGCTGTCAGCATGGATAGAAAATTTCCATAGTTTTATAAAAACTAGGTCAACATCATAGAGATATATTCCAAATAATCCGGCCTATTTGGTTGGTATCTTAACTCTAGCAAAAATTTGAATTCCATAATACTGTGAAATCAAACAAGGATTTCTAAAATAGAAGCAATTGGAAAAGGTCCTATACATCCAAGTTAAATTCAAATGAGGAAAATCTGTGTGTGGTACAATAGATTTAAATATGGAAAGCTGCAGATGAAATAAACAAGAATTTGGGTATGGTAATCAGTTTAGTTGATTACATCACTGCCTAGGTTTAGAAAATCCATGATGTTACTATGGAAACTATTTTTATTTAAATGTCGTTATAGAAGCTCTTTAAGTACAAATTTAATTAATTAAAGGCAAGGGTACAATGTTGGAATTATTTAGAAGTTTAGAGACTAATTTATTCTACTTACCTAGAAGAAATAAAGAAAATGATGTAAAAGAGAAGAATGCATAAACTAGTCTCCTAAAATGAATAATACACACAGATATTGTTGAAGTAAACTGTATACACTTGGAAATTCATTTAGAATAATATGAACTCCAAATGCTATCCAACCCCACTTCAACCGGATGTTTAGAATCTAGTGGCAACAGAACCATAAACTCTCTGACGCTTATTTTTAGTTTTTAAAGCTCAGGTGGAAGAATTAGTCTTCATGGGGATGGCCTGATATATAGTAGACGCTTGATATGTGTTTGTTGCCTAAATGAATAAATGGAAGGAACAGCCTGGAACGTGGCAATGCTCCAGTGGCAGTGCCGGGATTCCATGAGACCCAGTAAACCGTATGCTCCATTTTATTTTTCTCCTAAACCAGTTAAAAAACAAAGACAATAGAAAAGCAAATTGAAGATGCTATGTCCTAAATGTGTGTGTCCCCGCAGAATTCATGTTAAAGCTCTTCATGATAATACTTGGAAGTGGGCTTTGGGAAGGTCACTAGATTTAGATGAGGTCACGAGGGGAGTGCTTCTGTGATGGGATTGGTGCCCTTATATTAAAGGAAAATACCAGAGCCTCTTGGGCTGTGTCCATCATGTGAAGATACAGCAAGAAGGAAGCCACCTGCAACCCAGGAAGGAGGCTGTCACCAGATCTGCTGGTTCCTTGATCTTAACGCCTTCAGTCTCCAGAACTGTAAGAAATACATTTCTGTTTTTAAGCCACCCAATCTATGCTATTTTATTATAGCAGCTGGAGCAGACTAAGACAGAAGACTTATTACAAATATCTCCTTTAATACTGAACAATCTAATAAGAAATCATGAAACTTATACCTTCAGCGAGCATGTTTTCTAATTGTAGGGCCAGATTTTAACAGATGCCATCCCCGGTACAGGCAGCGTTAGGGCACCACAGACCTTGTCGGGGCGGAGCCTGCATCAGCAAATCCAACACGCAGAGAAGCACACTTTCTGTGCACTCGTTCGGATCCAAAGAGAAAGATTTTTTAAAAAATAGTAACTGAGCTAGAGTACTCAACATATTCTCCCAAAATTTGTAAGTCGCATAACCTACCCACTGCCCCCAGAAACAAGCATGTGAGGGTGGGGAGACAGACCACACTTGTTGTGCGAGTGGAATATCCTCCACGTGAAAACAATCAACGGGTGTGGGAAAAAGTGTTCTCTGGATACTGACTGGGGGGAGACTTAAGTTATCTGAAATCATTAAACATGGGATAGGGTTAATAAACATCAAATTAAATACGTTAAATGGAGGCACTTTCAATTATTCATTTAACATGAGTTCATTGATACCTAATAGGGCTAGAAAGACCTTTTTGTAGACGTTGGAGTATGAGGAATAAGAAGGCAGACATAGTTTCTATCCTTGTGAAGTTTACAGCTTTCCAGGCAGACATCAACTGAATAAGCAATGATAATTCAGGATGATATCAGGGAGGAAGTACGAGGTGCTCCAGAACTCATGGGTGAGACATTTAACTTTGCGAGGCTTAGGAATTCTACCCTACTCAACTTTGAAGCAGAGAGCCAAAGATTATTAAGAAGTAGCCAGGCAAAGAAATTAAGATAATGTTTCTAAGGAAAACAAGCTAAGGCCAAGATCAAAGAATGAGAATATGGTGTCGTCAGCAAACCAAAAGAAATTCAGGAAGGCTAGAGTATATTGTGAAGATGAGGGAAACGACAGAATCTGGTAAAGAAGCAAGCAGGGAAAAGCAATGTCCACGTTTATATTTTAGAAAAATCATTTTGGTTTTAGAGGAGACAGAGAGATAAAATACAAAGTTAGGGAAACAGTAAAAAAAAATTAGCATTTTAAGTGAAAGTAATTGGTGACTTGAATGTGGAAACCAGACATAAAGATGAAGAAAAATAATTGTACTTTATTTTTTTACTTTTGCGTATACTTTATTTTTTAATTTATTATTATTTTTATTGTATTTATTCCATTACCACTTAACCTCCTATACTCCCCTCCCCCCTGCAATCCCCACACTGTTGCCCATGTCCATGAGTCCTTTTTCCTTTCAGCTCGACCCCTCCACCCCCTACCCTCCTCCCCAATAGTTGTCATCCTGGTCTCTATCTATGAGTCTGTCTCTATTTCTTGGTAGTTCAGTTTGTTCATTAGATTCCATATATATGTGAAATCATATGGCATTTACAGCATTATTTACAATCACCAAGATATGGAAGCAACCCAAATGTCCATTAGTAGATGAGTAGATAAAACAACTATGGGGTATTTATACAATGGAATACTACTTGGCCATAAAAAAGAAAAATTTACCCTTTGTGACAGCATCGATAGACCTGGAAACATTGTGCTGAGTGAAATAAGCCAGTCACAGAAAGGCAACAACCATAAATGTACTTTAGAAATATCTTGTAGGTAGAATAACCAAGAACTGGTGATCTTGAAGGATATAGAACATGAGGACAAAAGAAAGGGAGATTAATGTATTTCTGCCGTGAATAGGTAAGGGGGTTCTGGTGTCATGAATAAAATGGGAGCCCAGGTGAAGATGGTTTGAAAAAGAGGGCTAAATGACAAGTATTCCAACAATTATTCACAACAAAGTTTGAAAATGCCACCTGGAAAAAGAAAACAAAATGCATTTGTGCAATACCTTCAGCTGTTATCACACTTATTTGATATTGATGGAATGTCCACAGTGTGGAAGATGTTAACTTTAACACATGCAAAGCAGTTCTTGAGCCTCAGAACTTTCATTTTACTATGGACATGAATAAACATGTACGACATCTATATAAATTGACTTTCTTTGAATTAATTTTATCTTTTGGCCCTCTTTCCAACTCACATTTTGGTTTTGTGTGACAGACCAACAATTTCTGAAGAACTACAGTATCAGTTTTCTCCATTATATTTTCTGATATTGCTTTGTTCCAGAGTGCTGATGTTCACTTTTAAGAGGGCATATTTTAAACAAAAGGAGCCCCATCCCTCCTTTTTACCCCCTCCTCTAGTCGTACCCGAGTCCATCAAGTATAGATTCCTAATCCATCCAAAGAAAGCTAGTATTTCAAAAGATAGATAGGAATTTATGACTCTCTCTCTCTCTCTCCTGCACACACACTAAATGAGCAAGGACAGTTACACTGTTGTCAGAAATTAAACTGGAAAATGGATATAGAATGAGATACTAAGAAACAACTCAGAAAAAAGAGAAACTCTGAGTGAAGGCCATAGGGATCCTAAAAGCCATAGTTCTAGCAAAATCATATAGTTAGAAGAAGCTACAAGAATGCTTTTGTTCTTTCTGTTTGTTTGTTTTTAATGCACACTTAGTAGAAGGAGCTTATTAGTAACACGGAGCAGAGATAATGACAATGAGCAAGATAAAATGGGGAGGGCCACTGAGTCGTGTGGTAGGCAAAGCTGCAGGAAGGCTATCTAGGAATTTCCCCTGCGAGGGTCCCAGTGCTGCAGTGGATTCAGAACTGACCTAGATATGTAGGGTTCTGGGATTTTTGTGAGGTTTTGTTTCTCTTGTCTAGGGCCACACTGAATGACGGTAAGGGCTGTGTTTTTATAACAGTGTCAAGCCTAAGACAGAAGACTACAGTAATAGGCAACCGACATCAGCGCTGTGGTGACCTGGACAAAGAAACACCTTTGTGGGGGTCATACACTTTGCCCCTACCAGCCCAAGCCAAGTTAGAATAGACCCCATCTTACTGACTAAATCTGCTTTTCTGAAGTCGAGAGAATCCGATTAAAATAGTAAGTTACTCTCTTTTCCTCAGGGGTAAAAGGTAGACTCTTGCAATGAACTATGACCTCAACACCTGTTAGAATGGCTATTATCAAAAAGATAAGAAATAACAAGTATTGGTGAAGATGTGGAGAAAAGGAAACTCTGAGCACTGTCGATGGGAATACAAATTAGTGCAGCCACTATCAAAAAACAGTATGGAGAGTCATCAAAAACAAAATCAGAACTGCCATGTGATCCAGCAATTCCACTTCTAGGTTTGTATCCAAAGAAAACAAAAACTAATTTGAAAAGATATGTACACCCTCATGCTTATTGCAGCATTATTTAAAATAGCCAAGACCTGAAAACAACTGATGTGTATATTGATGGACAAATGGATAAAGAAGATGTGATAGATATTATATTAGGTAATATAGGCCATTATATATTAGATTAGATTAGATAAATATATAATGAAATATAATGCAGCCATATAAAAAGAAGGACATCCTGTCATTTGCAACAAGATGAATGGACCTTGAGGGTATTATGCTAAGTGAAATAAGTCAGAGTAAGACAAATACCATCTGATCACACTTTTATGTGGAATCTTAAAAAAAAAAAGCTTATAGGTAGAGAACATAGTGGTGGTTGTCAGAGGCAGGGTTGGAGTGGAGAGTGAGCAAAGGGAGTGAAGGGGTTCAAAAGGTAGGAACTAAGTTATAAACGAGTCCTGGGGGGGGGAGGCACAGCACGGTGATCACAGTTAATAACACTGTATTCGTATATTTGAAAGTTGCTAAGATCGTAAAAGGTCTCCTTACAAGGGAAAGAAAATTTATAAAAATATATGATGATGAATGTTAACTAGACTTTTTGTGGTGGTCATTTCACAATATATACAAATATCGAATTATAATATTGTCCACCTGAGACTAATATAGTGTTATAAGTCAATTATATTTCAATATAAAAAAGAAACAGAGAGAGAAAGGGGGAAAATGTAATCTCTACAAGTTGGTCTCTTCAAGTGCGATTACCTTTTTTTTCCTTTGAATTCAGTGTAATGATTTTCAGAATTTAAATCTTGTAATCTCACTCTGTTTTCATATAAATAACTTAACCCTGTGTGGGTCTGCTCATTGCAGGATGCATGAGATTTCTACATTCAGATTTTGGACTTATTTTAATTGCATCCTTTATAGATACATATGTGATTTAGACCAACATTTGTCATTCTCTGATGCATAAATAGTCGAAAAAGAATACTTAGTCTCTTCTCTTAAATTGCATATAATTTAAGACAGAGACTAAAAAAATAAATAATTACAATAAAACGAAGATGATGTCAGAGATCAGCATAGAGCATAGTGCATGATGGATGCATTTAGGATAGGTATCAATGCCAAATTTGGGGATAAAGGACCAGGAAAACTTTCTGGAGAAGATAACATCTAAAGTGCATTTTAAAGAAGAGGAGATAGCCAATTAAGGGAAAAGTCAGAAAGACATCCTAGGCATGACAACAGGTGTGAAAAAAAATAGTTATTGAGAAATGCAGAGTCCTGCAGCAGTGGTGTTCAAGCAGTTTCTAAAACTTAGAGTCCCACACGAGTGGGGTCCGAGACTGACAGCTATCAGAAGACAACCATTTCCACTCGCTAGTAGAAAAGGGACTTAAAAAATTCAAGTGACGGGCTGGGAACCAAAGGGTCCCAGTTCGATTCCCAGTCAGGGCACATGCCTGGGTTGCAGGCCAGGTCCCCAGTGAGGGCCATGTGAGAGGCAACCACACATTGATCTCCCTCTCTGTCTCCCTCCCTTCCCCTCTCTCTAAAAATAAATAAATAAAATCTTCAAAAAAATTCAAGTGACATGAGATAAATGAATTTAAGTAAACTTTGGATATCAAGATATAAATTACTCTTATACATAAGATAAAAAATTACTGGGAGCTATGTAATTGTATGTTTAAATGATAATCTACACATTTTATATTAACCCTGTAAGTTATTGTACTTACTTTAGAAATGCCCTTTAGATTTTTTTATTTTGCTTTTTTTTGTACAATAACATATGCATATGATAAAAAAGAAAAAGAATATATAACAAAATTTAATTTTCATTTCTTGTTTCCTAAAGTTTTTACAGAGGTTACAAGTATTGATGGTTGTTACTGTGCCCTCTCGAAGACATTGCGTACACTCACACACACGTATTTCCACACGCACACAGCTTGTGAACTGTCCTCTCCCTGATTTAAGAACGTATCTTGGAGAGCTTTCCAGACTACTGCAACGTATTTTTCTCTTTTTAATTTACTAATTTTACCTTTTTATTTTGAACTAATTTTAGACACAGAATAGTTACAAAAATATGTTTTGTTATATCTCGCACTATGCTTCCATGATGTTAACATTTTACATAACTGGAGTATAATCATCAAGAATAGGAAATGAACATTGGTACAATATTATCACTTAAACCATGAACCTCATTCTAATTTCAGCAAGTTTTCCACTCATGTCCTTCCTTTGTTCTGTGATTGTATCCAGGATTTCACATTACATTTAGCTGTTATTTACCGTTGGTCTTCCAGTCTGGAAGAGACCTTCAGTCTTTCCTTGTCTTTCATGACCTTGCTACTTAATCAGTACCAATCAGCTATTTTACAGAATTTACCTTAACATAGTTTTATCTAATGGTTTCTCATACTCAGAATGACATTAAGCACTTCTGGCATGAATGCCACAAAAATGATGCCCCTAGGGGTGCTTCAGAACATTTGATTCCAGGGTTAGTACAGAGAAAATGCAAGGCAAAATTGGACTATCTGGTGGTGTAGAAAGGTAAGAAAATGCTAAAAAAGGTGGCAGCTTTTTGAATTAATACAAGAGACAACAGTATTTATGACCTAATAATCAAATAGTCCTAATGACCAAAGTTGGATCAATTTGAGCAACCAAATAAATAACAATTATGTTGGACTTTAGCCTATGGAATAAATTAAATATTCATTAGTATGTGAAGATATAAATAATTTAGTAAATACAGGGGGAACTAGCTCTTAAAATAAAATTTCACTTAATGAATTAGAAGAGAGACATGAAGAATCAACATTAGGTAAACGCACAGAAAAATGATGGCAGATGAAGCCCACCGATGGAAGCTGACGTGAGTGAGCAGAAGTTTGAGGAGAAGCAGAGTTGCCTGGTCTCACAATATCTCCCACTAGAAACTATTAACTACAAAAGAAAAAACAACTTTGCAGGAGAGAAATTTGATAGACACCAACACAACCACATGATAAATGTACCTACCACTTGACATATGATGTGAGCTATTTGATGTAATGAAAGGAGAAGGATACAATATTGTAATTTAATTTTTAGATTTAAAAAATTTAATAATATTTAAAAGTTGTAAATCTCATATATGTATTACTATTTAAAAAGAATACAGTGGAAGTCTCTACACTTACATAAATGACCTGTTTTATACATGATTTCCAGCACATGTATGTCTAGAATAAATTTTTGGACATGAAATTACTTGATAAAAATGTATAAGCAATCCGTTATGTTAACATTTATAAACAAATTGCCCTCCATAAAGGTTTTGCCACCTTACATTCAACACAATGTTTATATTACACTCTCAATAGAAAAATGTATTATTTGTGTATATACACTGTGTGTGTGTGTGTGTGTGTAGAGAGAGAGAGAGAATTCTCTATGGCTCTCTAAAGCAATGGTCTCAAAATTTTTTGACTTCATATCCACATCAGAAAAAAGTTTTGAGCTTGCATTTTCACTATATTTTTATAAAATTATAAATTATATATACTCTTATATTCTATCTACTTATCAAATATTAATAAAATATATTATTTCCCCAAAGTTTCTGATAAATAACAGGAAGTTCTCATATTTTTCTCACTCTTAATAAATCTTCTTCCACAAGATACACATCATACTTTGGAGACAGTTGTAATGGAGAACCTAGAATGGTCTGTAACAGTAGAAACATACAATCTATTTGGAAATCATAACAAAACAAGAAAATAGCATCTAATAAATAAAAGATCAAATTGTTTCTTAAGACTAACAGTATTATAGTGGTTGAAATTTTTCAAGAAGTATAAGAAAGTCTTCGTCAATGAGGTAAAGGTCAAACTGAGCTTAAATAAGAACAGGTAGAACAAAGGCAAGAGGTAGTTTAAGCAGATTTTATTGAATGAAAATTTCTGAATGCATCTTTGTATGGTGCACAGTAGAGTAGCCACAAGTTAAGGAGGAAATGGGGATGGGGCTGATGCATCCACAGAGCCAGACTGTGATAAATAAGGATGAATCACCAACCTCCCTGAATCTCTACAACACATGCAGATGGTGCTAAATATTTTCACACAAATAAAGCCCTAAAGAACAGGCTGCTTAGTATATCAGGTGTGTTAAAAATCACCTGGACATGTTGTCATAATGCAGATACAGTAGAGTAGATCAGAGGGGGACATGAGATTTAATATTTCTAAGCTCAGAAGTGATGATAATACTGCTGGTTTATGGACCACATTTTGAATACCGCATACATAAAGATCAAATTCCCCACAAGTCTTATTTTGTGACTTTATTTTGACATAATTTCAAAATTATAGAAGAATTGTAAGGGCACATGCTACGCTAAGATTTATTGGGATGATTATCACTTAGTAAGTTATGGAATGTCTAATCACTGGGGTATACACCTGAAACTAATGTAATAATGTATGTCAGCTAATTATAAAAATAAAAATGATTAAAAGGAAAAAATAGTTAAAAAATAAAAACATTTAAAGGGGAAAATATATGCAAATAATTGGGCCTGTGAACTTCAAACCCGTGCTGTTCAAGGGTCAGCTGTAATTTTCATTTATGGGCTGAGCTTTCCTACATGTTCATTTTTGTGATTTAAAAAAAAACATTTTGAACAAATTTTAATAGCTGTATTAAAGTTTTAATCAGCTAATTTTGCCATTTTTGTCACCTTGGGCTTGATTTATATGAACTGCTTTATCTCATTGCTAAGGGTTACATGTTGCTGTTCTTTCACTTGTCTAACAATTCTTTCTAGTGTTCTGGAAACAGTGTACGTTCCATTGTGGAGTCTATGGGTTCCGTTATCTTCCTCTGAAAAGTATTTATTTTTGGCTCCAGCAAGTAGTTAACTTGGATGGACTCAAATTCAAGACATGCCTCCACTGTGGTGAGCGGCAGCTAAAGTCTCTGCTTAGTGAAATCCGTTTTCAGTCTATTCTTCCTTGGCAGGCTTCTTACCATCCCCTCATCCCTCCTTCTCACGTGCAGTTGAGAGTTAGGCAAGGATTTGAGTGGAGTTATTTGTAGATTTAGGAACTTGCCTTTATGTGGCTTCTCTCTGGCAATTCCTTCTCACTTCTTACCTGCCCTCGAAGCCCTGATTCTATCCTCTGGCTGCCCAAGCCATTAACACTGTGGTTTATTGCTTAAGGTTTAGTTTTTTATTTTTATTTTTTATGCCCATAGGCTAGAGAGTAATCTCAGACCAAATGCTATATAAAATGAGATAGCACCCAATGCACCATCCTGTCCTTAAGATTTGACTTTCCTCTGTTTGGGCCTTCCCATATTTGTTGTTACTCTTGTAAGATTTTTTGTCAAGAATTTATTATTCTTGGTTGGAGGGCTAGTTTAATACAAGGTACTCTGCTATCATCAGAAGCTGAACTCCCTTAATGCATTTTGGGGGTAAGTGTATGCAGAACTCAGTAGGCAACAAGCAAGACCAGAGTTTATCCTGGAAGCCCAATTTTATTAGTACTACAATGATATTGGCATGCCTGCATATGCACCATTTTTTAATGTATTTATTTGAGGATACAGAGGGTATATATTGGTCAAAATTAAAAACTGTCAATACAGTCACCCTAGAATAAAATCTAGGCTGCACTGTTTACTCACTCTATGATGTGAGCTATTAAACATTTCTAAATCTTATACAGAGAACAGATTGATGATTGCCAGAATGGAGGGGGGTTGGGGGATTGGGTGAAAAAAAGTGAAGGAATTGAGAAGTACAAATTGGGAGTTACAAAATAGTCACAGGGATGCAAAGTACAGCACAGGGAATATACTCAATAACATTGTAAGTACTATGTAAGGTGCCGGTGGTATAAAATATAATGGGGGAGGGAGCACATGTGAAGTGTATGATTGTCTGACCACTGCGCTGTACACCTAAAAGTAACACAAAATAATATTAAATGTAAACTTTAGTTGAAAAATAAAATTTAAAAATGCAAACAGTATTTTAATCTTAATTTCATTATTTATAGCATAGAGATAATAAACTACCTACTTATATGTAGGTTAACTCTGCACTAAGGGGTAATATTTCATAGATACTCATGGTCAAATCCTACAATTATTTACAGATAGTTTCCATTCTAATTTACCAGTGACTTTGCAGAAACAGATGCTAGATGTATTTAAATTTACTCTTTCCAACTCAGTGCCAAACCCCTTATCTTTTCCCAGCATCCATTTCTTATATCTAGAACGGTGAGCAGAAGTTGACTGAAGGTTTCAGGAGAAACTTTGCTTCCTAATGAAAGTGTCAAACATGTCTGGTCTAGCCCTCCCATCTTTTCCTGGATTAAATACAGACATAATATTAAGAGCTACTGCAGCCATTTTAAGTCTATGAGGGAAAAACAAGTGAATCACAGGGATGCCAGTTCTCACACCAGTGCACTCTCAAACCAATGCCAACAGCTGCTTTTCTTCAGACTTCTTGTTATGTTAAGATAAATACTCCCCTATTTATTTAGGCCACTGTTCATTAAGTATCTAGTTACTTGCGGCTGAATGCACTCCTAATTGATAACTACTATTTCATGGGATTGTTTTGAACATTATGTGGGACAGTGTATGTAAAATACTTAGCTGAGTGTGTAACATATAGCAAATAATCAATAAATGTAAGCTACAATTTTACTTATTTATTTGTTATCTAACTTGCTTCCAAAATTATTTGAGATGACTTACGCAAACATATAAAACTCAATAGGAAAAAAATAGAGTCAGAAAGGAAAAAAGAGTTAGAAAGTAAAATAGAGTTACTAAAGTTAAGACACAAAATACATTCCTAAAGATACATGGAATTGCTACCGGCAGCTCCCAAATTTGATTTGAGTTTCCTACAAGACAAAGAAAAAATGGAAACAAGTCACCTGGTATTAAGAATCAATATAAAATTGTTTCTTCATGGTCAAAAGAGAAATTGAATATACGAGAGGAATTTGAACTTGTAGATACTGAATTTTTAAGATAGAACCTAAACTTCTGAGTTATCTCCCAAGGCCTCAAGTTAATGGGCTTTAATAGGGTACTCAAAATTCATATAAAACTTTTACCTCACACCTAGTATAAAAGGAAAGAATTCACTGTGATAAAAGGGAGTTTTCTCATAAGGAAAAACAAATACCTGCTCCAAGCTGATGACAAAAAAAAATCTTAAATATTGCCTACCATGATAATTTTCTGCAATGATTATTTCCTTAAACATTTGTGTATTGGCATCCTGAGAAAAAATTATCAGCCTGGGCAGGTTCTGAAGGACTCTAACACACACAACTGTTTTATTTTCAAATCTATTTATAACTTTTAATACCTTTGCAGTAGCAAAAATAATCACGATCATGTAAGAGACAGAGAAATACTCACATATAATAAATACCCAAACATTGAGGCAACTTGAGAAAGAAAGAGAAAAAGAGAGAGAGGACTCTCAAGAGAAGCAGTAATATTTTCTTTGTATCGGCGTGCTCTCTATTCATTGTGAAGAATGTATTATCTAACATGGAATTATAAGTAGGTCTGGAACAGAAAATCTGCTTTAGGAAAATAGTAGCCTCTTTTCTTAAAAGTTGAGAATTTCTCAAAAACAAGAAAGTATTTGGATTATCTGACACTTTTCAAAAAAATTTGAACATTTGCTTTAGAAATTTGGGGGTATTTCTTATACTCATGAAGTCAGCAAGGCAAGAAGACCTGGTGTTTATTATTACTCATTAATTCAAGGTAAGTGTGGACAAGAAGACATTGGCCATGGCATAAATTGAAGGGGAAAGTAAAGAGCGGCGAATGTCAGAATCAAGGCAATGGGGACAGGAAGGGACTAGGCCTCATCTTTGGTCATGGAGTTTTCTTGTTCAGATGAGTGGATAGCAGAGGCTCCAAGATGAGCTTTTAAAGAGCTGCAAGCCCGTAACATACAGAGTACACACTCAAGGTACTGCTTCCCAGATAACTTGAAAAATGTACCATCTTAATAATAAGCAAAAGTATAGTATAACTTCACAGTATGGGTTTTGTTTTTTTTTTTAGAAAAAATTTTTTAAAGATTTTATTTATTTATTTTTAGAGAGAGGGGAAGGGAGGGAGAAAGAGAGGGAGAGAAGCAGCATGTATGGTTGCCTCTCACATGGCCCTCACTGGGGACCTGGCCCGCAACCCAGGCATGTGCCCTGACTGGGAATCTAACCGGACCCTTTGGTTCCCAGCCTGCGCTCAATCCACTGAGCTACACCAGCCAGGGCCACAGTATGGGTTTTAATCACATTTTCAGAAGTATTTTTTTTTAAGTCACTAGGTATAAGAGGTCATTCTTTGACATTAAGCTATATTTGAATAAATAAATGAAACAGATACTTATTCTTTCTCAAGGTTGCTTCGGTACCTAATGATAAATTCTATGGAGAGAGTTAAAAATCCTTGCTAGTTTTAAAAAGTAATTTGGAAACCACTTCTGCTCACTTATCCCAATTCATGAGCTCAGCATTTTGAGAGTAGAGACCATTTGGTTTTCTTGAAGCCATGCTGTGAGAACAAGAAATGGTCATGTATAGTTGTCACAACCTCCCGCAGGGGAGATAGGCAACCTTGAACTCTGGTGTCAGCAGCTCCAGATGCATTTTGCTCACTTTTATGAATGAATGCACTAACTAAAAAGCATCCTAATCAGCTAATTATTTGTAAACCATTTTACATTTACTCTGTCCCCAATTTAGGTTTTGAAGCAATTCTACAGTCACTGAATTCTGTAGTTCACCTTGTAGTTATACATATATTTTTTTCACCTTCAAAAAATTCAAGGAGTGTTTCAGCTTACATTTTAAATATGAAAAAGCAGATGTGTGAAGTGATAAAAATAAAAATACACTGAGTTTTTTTAGAACATATATACTTTCAAAGTCTGCAATGTTTGACAAGAAAGTAAGCGCCATGAGAATATAGCCTTTGCCTACCTTATTCTTCATCAATATAACCCCAGTACTTACATTAGTGTCTGGAATTAATAGGTACTTAATGAACATTCCTTGAATATGAATATATATATATATATATATATATATATTTCTTTTGAGAAATGCATCACTATGCATCTAAACCAGTCTCCCATTCATGTTAACCTTGACCTTTTAAAAGATAAAAAATGAATCTGTCTGCTGCAGCAGCCAAGGATGAGCTCAACGTTCTCCCCAGCTTCTCCTGACTACTCTTCAGAGACATGAGCATCGTCTGCCAGGTGACTGTCAGACCTGAGCTGAGATCGGGGCTGTTCTCTCCACCACCTTGCAGCTTTTATGCCTCATACCTTCCCCTGAATTTGAAGAAGGTAAGTTTCATTTTCTAAATAAACATGGAATTAAAATAAAAGAGATGAAGAGCAGGCCCATCAATTAATTTTATCACCTATTTTTCTTACATATGCCAAAATACTTAAAAGACAGATTTACCAAAAATAATGAAGTGATTGGATTTGTTTTTATTATTGATGCATTAAAGCGTACTGATAATCTTGGAAAGTAAAAGAAATTTCCAAACATTTTTAGAGAGAACATTTAAAAGGTGCCTGCACTTATGAATAAATACAGTCCTTGCTGTCTGATAGTGAAGCTTCAGGCTGTGGGGGAGTCTTTAACCTTAGGCACCTCTCCAGCTCTGTCTCCTAAGGGAAGAGCATCCCGGCCTCCGGGAACCTAGACCCCCGATTTTGCTTGGCTAACTCTGACTTCATTTTCAGCCTCCGTGTTGTCCCTTCCTCCTCTCCAGCGTAGGCAGTAGTAGCTCTCGAGCATTCAACCACCTTCTAAGCACCCTGGTAACACACTCCTGCTGTGAACTCCTCAGCTCTCCGAGACTGCAAATGTCTCTGCATGGAGACAATTCACTCTCCTGCTCAACTGAAAGGACTGAAGTCAGGGCCATGGAGAGGGAAAATGAGCTTACAAATGGGGGGCAGGACTGGTGTTTTTCTTTTTGTTCTTTGACTCAGAGAACTTAAGTGTCTATGCGCCCTTTTGAAACTCAGGCAACCACCATTCTTTAAAATGCACACGAAGGACGACAATTTGTTCCCTGAATACCACTGACTGACAGAGCCCCGGAACAAATTATTAGAAAGTGAGTGGGATGGGGAAGGATTTCGTCTCATTTATAACCTATTCGGAGCTATATACACGCAACCATAACCATATATGCTCATTATTATGTCTCTAGTTGCCTCCAAGTTCTAGCATTTAATGAGTTAAAGACAAATGACGATGGCAATTATGGTTATAAGTAAAATATTCTGAAGGTTTTTGACTGAAAGTATATGCTTGCTCTTTATGCTGAGTAGGAAGAGCACAGGGCAGCTGAAAAAGAAGGGAATGGGTTTTAGAGAGAGCATTAAGACAAAATAACACCCTTGTCCTGACCATCCTGGGCACTGTGTCTCAATAATTAGGAGACGCAATACCCTTCTGTGGGTTGGGAAAGCCAGTAAGAAGGAGACTTAAGTTAAGCTAGCATACATCAAAAATAATTGACAATGGTTAGGCTTCATTGTAGGAAAGCCTGCACTGGCATTGCAGTCACCAGCCCACCACCCACCCAAGAATTATTATTTGAAAAGGATGTCAGAGGATTATAGAAGATCCTTGTGTCTGCTCCAATTAGGATCAACACTTTTGCTGCTTGCTCTCCGAGCATTCAGTACGTAATGATGAGAACATATTGACCCCTGCTGGAAGTATGTAGAACTGCAGTCTTTTCCTCTGCCAAATTGTACCTGAAAGGAAGGCATCCTTTATTTGTGTGTGCCAAACTTAAGAGGCTGTATTTGTTTATTTGTTTCTTTTAAATAAGGCTCTATATCACAATTCCAATATTAAAATGTTTTTAATTGCAAAGGTTATTTCAGAATATTCCATGAATCCAACAAAATTAAAGCTCTTAATAGCCTTATATTTTTTATACGACGTTTCTATCACTCTTGTTCTAATTCTGAGCAGCAGCCAACTGGCACCAAATTTGGCTTCTCCCTATCATTTTTTGGACCCCTTCATAGACTCACTTTCCCCAAAATACAATATTTTTAAAGAAACTTGAAACTTGGTAATACATTAAGATTTCAAGTAATTATAATGCTTTGCACTATGAACATTTTCCTGGAGTTTGAATCTTAGTGACAATTTTCTTCTACGCTATTTTCCATATGAATAAGAGTCATAAACTTGTGTTATACTAAGATATTACTGAGAAATTTTGCCTCTTAAGAATTCTTACAGAAGAGCTCAGGTCAAAAGAACTCAACAGCATATTTGGGATCACCAAGTAGTTTTCCCTCTAAGCGATTACTGGACATGGAACAGCTAACTCAGAGAATACATGACTTGCTGTTTTGTGGATTATGTTAAAATGACATAGATATTATTAGAATTCTTGCTCTGTAACCAGAGGAAAGCGGGTAGGGACTGGATGGAGGTGGGCAAAGTGGTGGGGGAAATGAGCATATCCGTAACAGTGTCTGTACGTTTGTAACATTTATATATATATTTCACACACACACATATATATTATGTGTGTGTGTGTATTTATTCAGGGAGATATGTTAAATATATCCAAAAAAGAAAGTCCTGTTCTGTGTGGGGAATTAGAAAAATATGGATTTATTGAATAAATTAACAGAACAATCATATTAACATCAAACTAGGAGGTATAAACTCTCCAACAACACCTAGGCAATGGTCTCTTGGCAAGCTCTATTAGCGGGCCTGCCCCTGCGGTTCAGTGCTTAGCCAAGACCTGGAAGGCATCCTGTGTTCAGATCATTTAGTCTGGCTCCATTGAATGGTTGCCACAGCACCTCTCAACTCAACCAGCTGTTCTGGAAAATCCATACTATCCGTCAAATGGGAAAAATTGCAGGCTCCATTTTAGTTTCATGTAAGATATTTTTCTGACTTTTTACCAATAAAACTTTATTTACAAAAACAGGTGTCAGGGAGGATTGGCCTGCAGTCTACAGGTAGCCAACTCCTGCTTTAAAATGAGCAAAGTAAAGACAAATTCAGGTATGTGCCAGAACTTTCTTTCAATTTTATTTTTTCAATTACAGTTTACATTCAATATTATTTTGTATTACTTTCAGATGTACATCATAGCGGCTAGACAATCATATTCTTTACAACATGGCCCCACGAATATTTCAAGTGCTTACCTGGCACTGTACATAGTTATCACAGTATTACTGACTACGTCCTTGTGCTGTACTTCACATTCCCATGAGTAGGCTGCGACTACCAGTGTGTACTTCCTAATCGCTTCAGCTTTTTCACCTAGTCCCCCAACCCCACTCCCCTCTGGCAACCATCAGATTGAAGGTCATATTGTATAACCAACCCTTAACTTAAAAAAGAAAAAAAGATAAATAAAAGGAGCTCCATTGATTATGCAAATAGTGTCATCTTGGTTTTGTAATTGCAGTGAAAAAAATGAGACAGAATACCTAACCATAGAATACAAGCAGCATATCTTCATTCCTTGCCCTACCCCCAACACCAAGAATGTTGCCTTATATATAACAGGCATTTATAAATTTGTGAACCATATATTTTTAAAATAATAATATTACCCAGCTTGTGTCCTCACTTTTTTATTTTCCAAAAGTATAACCATGGGCAAATGACTTACTTAATTTCTCTAAACCCTGATTTCTTCAACTAAAAGATGAAGACAATTACATCTACCATCTTAAGAAAATAAAATGAGATTGTTTATAATGATACATTATGAATTTTAAAATATAGCAAATTGCATTATAAGAAAAGTCTTGAATAAGTGTTTCTTTTCCTGGAGTCAAGAACAATTCCAAAGTAAAGGAAGAATTAGAAAAGAATGGTTCATAAAGGTGATAGAATCTGAACCAAACATCCATATATTGAGTTAAATGAGAAGAAAAATAATTGATAGCATTTGTTTAAAAAAACACAATTTCAAAGGAGTCACATGGATTTTGAATATAGATTGTGGTAATCAGAGACAAGGACACACAGTGGGGAAGGAATATGAGTAATCCTTTCAACAAGGAAAGAAAACGAGAAATTAGCTTCATTTCCCAGAAATAACACTGTCAGAAAGGCAGAAAGAAATATTGCTGTCAGAAAGATAACACAAATAGGAAGCCTAAGCTAAAATGACTGTGAATTACAGTGGTAACCATTTTAAAAAGTCCTTTCCCTGACATTTACATTTCATATTTGTTCCAGAAAAAATATTTAACAGTAGCATATGAAAAGACATTCCAAGCTATATTTATCATTTAGAACTTTAAAAAATCAAATAAAATGCCTATTTGTATTATCAGAAATATTGTATAGGCTTAAAGTCAAAGTGAAATATTTCTCAGATGCTCTCTAGGTTGCCAAGAGATTTCCTGTAGCTCATCATCAAGGACAGACATATCAGTTAAAAGAAAAAAGATGTGAAATATGAAAGACTGAGTGGGAGAGCTCTTGTAATGTGTTTGAAAATGCTCCTTCTGCTCTGAGCAGGTTGAGGTAATGCAATAACCCATCATACACCGGCTTCATTTTAGTCTTGGAACCTCAGTGACTGATTGGGGGGAACATCACTGTAAAACTGCTGAAACGCTTAGCAGCGTTGGTGACGAGACCTGGCCATCCTGGCCATCGACGTCCGAACAGTAATTCCATGAAATCTTAACATATCTTAGTGCTTTGTGGCAACTGGGTGCATTCTTTAAAAATACACAGCATTTCCCATTGCTCATTATTTCCAAAAGGAAACTGAACTTATATCTAAATGTTATCCAATAGTTTTGTGGATTAAAAAACTATTGTACAAGTTACAGCCACAAAAGTTGCAAAATTAGTCAAAAACAATGGTATGGCCCGGCTGGTGTAGCTCAGTGGATTGAGTGCGGGCTGGGAACCAGAGGGTCCCAGTTCCATTCCCAGTCAGGGCACATGCCTGGGTTGCGGGCTGGGTCCCCGATGAGGGCCATGTGAGAGGCAACCATACATTTCTCTTTCTCCCTCCCTTCTCCTCTCTCTGAAAATAAATAAATAAATAAAATCTTAAAAAAAAATGGTGTGATCATGATAGAAAAAAATCAATAAACTAAAGAAATCCAGTAGCTTTGAGCCTTGATTCCTGAACCCAGTCACTTTTCCGATATTATTCTTCAGGATGACCCTCAGTCATTCATGTTTCACCTGGTAATGACAATTAAGCATTATTCAGCATTCTTCACTTTTAACTCTTCGTTATTGTCACATTAACTGTACTTTGTTATAATCTAGTCACAATTTAAGTGATTTCTTTGATTAGTGGTTTTGGTAATCCCGACATAATTTAGTTTTTAAAAAGTGTCACACATTTGCTGTAATTATCTTAAACTAATGTTCAAAATCATTTCAATAAAGAGAAAATTTCCTCCTCCGTTTTTACTTAATCATCTCATATTCTCTGTTTACATAAAAATCCTGACAATCATGCCTAGTAGGGAAAATAAGAATGAAAATGTATTTTACGCAATTGACCATAAAATTGCTATATTTGAGGATTTTTATAAGCATAACTTTGAAATACACATACCTACACACAGGCATACCTCATTTTATTACATTTGACTTTGCCGTATCTTGCAGATATTACACTTTTTACAAATGGAAGGTTTGTGGCGGCCCTGTGTTGAGCAAGCGTATGAGTGCAATTTTCTAACAACATTCACTTATTTCATGTCACTGTGTCCCATTTTGGTAATTATTGCCGTATTCCAAACTTTGCCATTATTCTTATATTTGTTAAGGTGGTCTGTAGTCAGTGATTTTTTATATTATTAGTGTAATTATTTGGGGGCACCACAAATTGTGGCCACATGAGATGATGAACTTAATTGATAAATGTTGTGTGTTCTGACTGCTCCATTGACTAGCCTCTCCCCTGTCTCTTTCTCTCCCTTCCCACCTCCCTATTCCATGAGACACAACAATATTGAAATTAGGCCTTTAAGTGTTAGGTGCATGGATCTGAGTTTAAGTCAAAAGCTGGAACAATTAAGCTTAGGGAGGAAGGCATGTCAAAAGGTGAAATAAGCTGAAAGCTCAGCCTTTTGCACCAAACAGTTAGCCAAGTTGTGAATGCAAAGGGAAACTTAAAGGACATTAAAAGTGTTACTTCAGTGAACACACAAACGGTAAGAAAGCGGGCAACCTTATTGTTGACAAGGAGAAAGTTTTAGTGGTCTGGACAGAAGACCAAACCAGCCGCAGCATTCCCTTAAGTTAAAGCCTAATCCAGAGCAAGGCCCTTAACGTCCTTCAATTTTATAAAGCTGAAGAAGAAAAGTCTGAAGCCAGCAGAGGGTGGATTCATGAGGCTTAAGGAAAGAAGCCATCTTCCCAACATAAAAGTACAAGGTGAGGCAGAAAGTGTTGATGCAGAAGCTGCAGCACGTTACCCGGAAAATCTAGCTAAGATCACTAATGAAGGCGGCTACACCAAACAGCAGATTTTTAAGGTAGAGCAAACAGCCTTCTATCTAAAAAGATGTCATCTAGGACTTTCACAGCAGAGAGAAGTCAGTGCCTGAATTCAAAGCTAAACAACAGGATGACTCTTGTTAGGAGCTAACGCAGCTGGTGACTTAAAGTTGAAGCCAGTGCTCATTTACCGTTCCCAAACTCCTGAGGTCTTAAGAATTAGGCTAAATCTGCTCTGCCTGTGCTTAATAAATGAAACAGCGAAGACATGGTGATAGCACATCCATTTATAACGTAGTTTACTGAATATTTTAAGCCCACTGTTGAGACCTACGGCTCAGAGAAAAAGATTCCTTTTGAAAGGCTGTAGGTGCTGTATAGATAGTAATTCCACTAATGAAAATTATAAACATTCTGGAAATGACTCGCTGTTCTAGATACCATTAAGTATATCACCATTCATGATAAGAGGTCAAAGCATCGACATGAACAGGAGTTTGGAAGCAGTTAATTCCCACTGTTATGGATAGTTTGGGGAATGCAAGCCTTCAGTGCGGGAAGTAACTATAGATGTAGCAGAAATAGCAGGAAACTAGAATTAGAAGTGAAGCCTACAGCTGTGACTCCATTGCTGCAATCTGTCTCCTGATCAAACGGTAATGGATGAGGAATTGCTTCTCACGGATGAGCAACGGAAGTGGTTTCTTGAAATGGGTCCTGCTCCTAGTGAAGACGTTGTGAAGACTGTTAAAATAACAACAAAAGATTTAAAATATTACACACACTTAATTTATAAAGCAGTAGCAGGATTTGAGAGGTTTGACTCCAATTATGAAAAAAAGTTCTGCTGAGAATAAAATGCTATCAAACAGCATCACCTGCTACGTTGAAATCATCCATGCAAGGAAGAGTCCACTGATGCCGCAAACCTCACTGTTGTCTTATTGTAAGAAATTGCCACAGCCACACCGGCCTCCAACCTCCTCCGCTGCTCAGGCAGCGGCTGTCACGGAGAGACCCTGCACCCGCAAAAGATTACAACTCCCTGAAGGTTCAGATGATGGTTAGCATTCTTCAGTGATAAAATATTTTTAATTAAGGTGTGTGCATTGTTTTGAGACATACTATTATACATTTAATAGACCCAAGCATAGTGTAAATAGAACTTTTATATGTACTGGAAAAGCAATAAAATGCATGTGACGTGTGTGCCTTTATAAATACATCAGTGGGAGAGAGAGAGACCGTATTTCTACTCTATTATCAGGCCATGTCAATTTTATCTCTTACAGGCCATTGGAATCCTTTTCCTTTTTACCATGCCTACCACTAAGCAGGTGTAGGTGACTTCTGTCTTTTTCCCAGACTTCTCCAATAATTTCTTGGTGGGACTACCCTGCTCTAATCTAAATCCTCACCAGCTCCAACCAATTCTCCACAAGGCAGCCAGAGATCTTTCAGATTGCAAGGATCAAGTCCAGTTAAATCACCTAGGTGCTTCACACCTTCCAATGGCTTCCCACTCTTCTTAATAAGATGTGGATGAATTCTTCGCATGGCGTACATACACCTGTATAGTGGGCTTCCTACTGACGTGCCCAGCCTCTGCTCTCCCCAGTGATGTGGGTCTCCAATTCACTGTGCACTCTCTCCTGTCTCCACCGCTCACCTGTGTGCTTACTCAACTTGCAGATCTCAGTTAGGCATCTTCCTTGAGGAAGCTTCCCCTGCATCCCAACAATGCCAAAAGCTTTCCATACGAGCTCTCCCAGGATCTCAACTCCAGAGCCCTTCTCACAGTTGATGTTTCATGTGCTTGTTGATAAACGGATGCTCTCCTTCCTCCTAGACTGCAGACTCCGCGGGGGCGGGGGTAAAGTCTGGCTTCGTTGTCATTCTACCACTGGGACTTAGCAAAAGTATCTGGAACTAGAAAAAGCTCATGGAATATTTTTGAATGCATGCATGTGAATGAATCCAGGTTACCTAGTCTCTGCCCATCCACCACCAAACCTGAGAAGTCGCCCTATGAAGTGGTTTTGACAGTTCAGAAGAATGAGGCCCAGCTCTCAGATTCACAGAGGTCTTGCTCTCAGGTTCAGGCTCTTGCGTCCAAATATAAAGATTATACTTTAAGTTTTGGCTGAGGTTTGCCACTTTACTTTCTGTTTTTAGGGGAAAAAGTGCTTGACACAAATATGACTGCAAGCTCGGTGCTACTCTGTTTTTCATTTAATTTAGGGGAGGAACAAGTATCTGTTCAATATCTGTTTTCTGTGTCTGTTCTGTTACTCCATTTCCATATTAACTTTTAAATATCTATGTAATTACTAATTAGTGACTATTACTAATATAATGAAAGGGGTCATCTTGCCATGCATGCTGAAATTTAAAGAAATACAGTACACATAACGGGTAGAATAGCTCTGAAATTTAGTTATTAAATATGCCACATATCTGAGGTAAAAATGATTCTGACATTAAGAAGGATTTTGTACCTTTATTTCTATGCTTCTGTGAACTCCAGTAAGTATGTAGAGTCAAGAATAAAATGTGCCCTGGCTGGTGTAGCTCAGTGGATTGAGCACGGGCTTGATTAAAGGGTCCGGGTTTGATTCCCAGTCAGGGCACATGCCTGGGTTGCAGGCCAGGTCCTCAGTGAGGGCCATGTGAGGAGCAACCATACATTGCTATTTCTCTCCCTCTCTTTCTCCCTCCCTTCCCCTCTCTCTAATAATAAGTAAATAAAATCTTTAAAAAAAAAAGAATAAAATGTTACATTGCTGGGGAACACACAGTCCAGAAGTGACATGCAATTGTTAAGTTTATGTCTATCCCATCCCAACATGAACCCACACACCACACACCAGCCAGTGCGTACGTCACACGCTTGTTTACCACCTACAAAGACGCCTACAATGTACTGCCAAGTAGTATTAAATTAATGCAGAACACTGGAAGAGGTGCCGACTCGAGGATAGGATATTTGCATCAAAACATGTTTTCTAGTACAGATCTGGTCTGTTCCTTGGGTGAACCTTCTCTTTCACCGTTTTCCGTTCTGGCTTGGAGTCACTCTTTGCCTTCTCTGCCTCCACCTCTCTCTGCTGATGGCTTTCTCTGTGCCATTGCAAGTCTCTTCCCACTCATTAGCTATTACAGAGGATATAGCTGGACCTTTGTTTTAAAACTTTTTTGTTATTTGGTAAATTCAGAAGTTCTTTTAAAAGATTATATTTATTTCCCTTTATATATTGTAAAATATACAAAAATGCTCACTTACCACAGATAGATGCCAAAATCTATGATGCATAGTTCATGCTGCCACTCAAACCCATTAGTTCTGTGAATATTATTATAGAACTTTGGTAGCATTTTACATGATTGTAAATGCACATCTCTGTTGTTTCTTAGAATTCTGTCTGCATCTAATCTCCATACCTTTAAAAAAGAACTTCATTTTATTCTTTGCCTAGAATATTCCATTTTGCTTTTTCTACAATTTTCTTCTCAGTTCAATCATCCTCATGCTTTTCTGAAAAGGGGGGACATTGGCAAGAGGAATCCTCATGAACTGAACACTGTCTCTGTTTCAAATGGAAGGCCTGTCCAGAAAAAGTCCAGCCATTGTGAATATGAGAATGGTTTATGCAACATCCTGGCAGCCATGGAGAGTGGACTGGAACGCACATGTGTGAACAATGATGGCCTCACTGTGCTAGTCAGTGAGGGCAGTAGACACCGCGGAGTGGGCACGCATACTGTGCAGCCCTCCCATTCAAAACTGTTGTTTCTCTATGCCCTATACCCTATGAGTGCATAGAGTAACAAACCTGCATCAAATCTTGCCTTAAGCTTGAACATTCTGCTGCAAAAACTATCCGGATGATTCAGAAGGCCATGGCTATGGGCAACTGGTGATTGGCAGCCTCATCACAACAACATGCCTGCTCATGTATCACATCTTGTGCAGAGTCTCTTGGTGAAACATTAAATCACCCAGGTGACTCAGCCCCACTACAACCCAGATTTGGTACCCTGTGACTTCTGGCTTTTCCCAAAACTAAAATCACCTTTGAAAGGGAGATTTCAGACCATCAATGAGATCCAGGAAAATATGATGGGGAGCTGATGATGATTGGGAGAACCATGTGAGGTCCCAGGGTGACCTCTTAGAAGGGGACTGAGGCATCACTGTCCCGTGTACAATGTTTCTTGTATCTTCTTCAATAAATGTCTCTGTTTTTTATATTACATGACTGGGTACCTTCTGGGAAGATCTTGTATATTCACTTCCTCTGAAAGAAATTTAAAGTTTCAATTCTTGAACATGAAAGATGCAATAATAAAATGAAGACGTAGAAGTATCTTTGGCAATGATAGAAATAGAAAATAATTTTAGGAGTCCCCACTGATAAAGATCTAACTTGAAACAAGTCAATTAAGATAAACTCCCAGAAAGTGGAGTTACTTGGTGAATGCTCTGAATAGTTCTGCTCATGGTTACAGAAGCTAAACCTTTCTTTTCAACACAAAGAGCATTTTGTGTATGGTGAGAATTGGACTTGGGCGGGGTGAGGAAGAGGTTATAGGAACTTGAACAATTTCACAAACAATTTAAAAATAAATCATAACAACAATGTGAAGTGTCTGTTACCTTAACATATATTAAATGTTGAGGTTTTCAAATGCTGCACTTTTTCAAGCCTTTACGATGAAGATTCTTCTACTTCCTTTTCATTTATATTAAAGCTGATCTTATCACACTAAGAACCATGAATCTACAAAGGAAATCAAATTATATTTTCTTAAACTCTTGCATATTATGAAGATTATAAGATTGTATTATCTTGATGTTATTACTATTAGCTAACCAGGGGCCTAGAATCATATATTAGAAAAGTAAAGGTTCGGGCGTCAAAAGGTATAGACTTCCAGTTATAAAATAAGTCAAAAGAATGCAATGTACTGCCTGGTGACTATAATTAATAATACTGCACCAAATATCTGAAAGTTGCTAAGAGAGTAGATCTTGAGAGAGGAGGAGAGAGTAGTTCACATCACAAGGAAAAAATGTGTGCCCGTATTCAGTAGACTCACTGTGGTCCTCACTTCATAGTATGTGCAAATGCTGCATCATGATGATGCACACCTGAAAAGAACCTGGTGTATATCTGTCGTATCTCAATCAAGATCATTTTAAAAGAAAGTAAAGCTTTATGTTTTAGCATAATTAGTTGTATCTTATCTATCTTTATAAAAACATATTCTTTCACAGCTGCCCATATATTCAAATTCACTTTCTGTAGTAAATTCTCCCAGTGTGAATTACATCGTTTTTTGGACTTACTCTTCTGTTGGTTCAAGTAAACTGGGTTATAGTTATTTATAGTCATTTGTATATTGTTTAAAAAATATTATTTCATGTGTATGTCTTGAACCCTCAACTACCATGTAAACCTGAAGGACAAACAATAAAGTTAAATGTTCCAAGAAAATGTATAGGCTGTAATGTAAACAAAATCAAGTTCAAATTCTACTTCTATCATTTTCTGTTAGCTTGACTATGACCAATGTATTTAATCTTTTTAAACCTTAATTTCTTATTTAAAAAATGCAAAAACCAGTGGTACCTAGATCCTACAGCTGTTATTAAGATCACATTATGCAATGTAGAAATTTCACTGAGCAGCTGGCACATACTATTGCAATAAATATTGTTATTATTATTCAATACCTCAAAATTAAATACCTGTTTTCTTAGATTCTTCTGTATTTATACATTCCACAGAGAAGATCTGCCAGATTTATCAGCTAAACATGTTCCTCCAAAGCCAGAGTCCAAACCTAAAAAGGCCCTGCCAAGAAAGGGGAGAAGGTACCGAAGGAGAACAGGGAAAGCTGACACTGGTGAGGATGGGAACAGCCCTGCAGCACACGGGGAGGCCGACACAGACCAGGCACAGAAAGCTGGAGGTGCCGGAGGTGCCAGGTGAAGTTGTCCATTTTTGATAACTGTATTTCTGGTGACTGTACAGTTTGAAATACTTTTTTATCAAGTTTTATAAAAATGCAGAATTTTGTTTTACTTATTTTCTCATCTATTATGGCATTCAACATATAATGGGTCTCATATATACATAATTTTGAATGATAAAGAATAAAAATGATTTACCATTATTATTACCAACATTGTTATTGCCAGTATAATTCTTGTGAACCTAGAATTAGGACTGAAATAACCATCTGATTGCAAACAAGTCCTCTGACTTTCTTCTGTTTTACTATCTATCTGGAAAAAACAATTTCTTATAGAACTATTTGCTTCCTGAATGTTGAGGGTTATCAAGAGTAATCACTTTGAGTTATTTTTAAGATAAAATTTGAATAAATGCTGGAGGCATGAAATGGTAAATTCTGGGCGAAGAGCTGCTAGAGCCTGGTTTTGGTTTTACATTCTCAAAATTGGATGCCACAGTCAGACATTTGTTTTCTGCTGGTCATTTCGATTTTTAATGCATTTCCACTGAACACTCCATGTGACAGGCATTTGGGGGGCTCCTGGGGAAACAGGAGAGGACATGGCAGGACGTGGTCCAGCTCTCTCAGCTCACAGCAGGGTGTGGCGCAGAGGCTGCGCAGTGGTGGGAGGGCCACGGAGTACTTGCAGTTTCCCTCAGTTTGAAGGATCGGTGCTCAGCTCTAACGAATGACAAAGCCACGTTGAATTGATCCAGACAGTATCATCAGAAGCAAATGAGAAATGCTGTGTCACAAGGCTGTATTGACATGTTGGACCCACTTGCCTATTTTCCATTTAATAGACTTAGTAATAGATGGAAAAATCACTAAAATCTCAGATACTCATTTGGGTGTGGAGGAAGCTTCCTGGAATGAAGAAGCAGCAGGAAGAAGCTGAGGGAACAGTCTTCTCACAAACACTTCCTGCTCAAACTTGTTTCAGACAGACTGAACATTTTACAAGAACAGGTTTCTTATTATATTCCTCTCAGCCTTTTGGACTGAAATCAGCTGGCTGAAAACCATGAGAAAAGTACCAAGCCTTCTCAAACCTAAAGTAAAAAGGAGAGTTTTATTGAAACCTTTTTCTTTATTCTATCCATATATCTGTAAGTATCTTTCTACATAAAAAGTTTATGCATATCTCAGATGCTTCTTTATTTTACAGTCTCCAAAAAATATGGATAACACAAACCAAATGTCAAATTCTACCACCTGTTTACAAATAAACAGGCTTTAAAGCAGACTTCCCTGGACATGTCAGTGGCAGGATTTAACTCACTACTTGGAATTGATAAAACATTTTAGAGAGCAGTGTATTTTAGAGGAAAATCATCCAAATTTTTCTGGGGAGTTAAATAATTTCTGAGCATAGGCAATGGAGTCAAATCTTCCTATATTTTCTCTCTAAAGTATTTCCAAAGACATTTTTGGAAAAATGTAAACAAAGTAAAAAATGAGTTTACCGGTTCAAAAATCAAGAAAATCTGACAATATCCTGGTTCAAGGTCCTCTTCGTGACTCCTCAGATTTCATCACGAGGCTAACTTTCTCAGAGAGAGCCCATAACTACAAGTTCCCTTAAAATATCTGGAAATCATTGGCAGTTACAGTGCATTTTTATCATTCCTAGAACACATCAGCAAAGCTCCTAGGCCTTTGTACTTTTTGTTTCCTGTACCTGGAATATTGTTCCCCCCATTCCATACATAGCTTTCATTTCACTCAAGTCTCAACCCATAACCTTGTCCTTCAGGTCCCCCTAATTTATATATTCTATTTTCTTTTCAGTCATTCCTTCTTCACTAACAGCCACACAATTTATATCCCTACACACTTATATCCCGCAAACAATATCTTCATCGTTTAATTCCCACCCCTGCCAACCTTACCTTCTCTCTGGCTTCCAGACTACTGTGGCAAATGAGACAGAATCAAGGTGGGGGCAATATGATGAAGTGACCCATTTTCTGTCATTTCATCACAACAGTTGGTTCTGATAGGGCTCAAGGAACATATTCCAAGTGAAACGTAAGCTTCTGCTTCTATATTCGATTAAGCCCTTGGCATTCTTAGATCTGATATGTGAGATTTTAAAAATTATCACAAACTGATGGTTGCCAGAAGGGAAGGGGGTTGGGGCTGAATGAAAAAGATAAAGGGATTAAGAAGTGAGAATTGGTAGTTACAGAATGGTCATGGGGTGTAAAGTACAATTTAGGGAATATGGTCGATAATATTGTGGTAACTACGTATGGTGTCAGGTGGGTACTATAGATTTATGGGGTGATCACTTTGTGAGTTATATAAATGTCTAATGCAGTTTCACCCATGCTGTTGTGAAGGGTAGGAGCTCCTTCTTTCTTTCCGCTGTGTAGTATTCCATTGTGTAAGTGCACCACAGTTTTTTGATACATTCATTTACTGATGGCCACTTAAGCCAACTGGTGAGAGACAAATACCCTATGATGTCGCGTATAAGTAGAACCTAATCAACAAAATAAACAAGTGAGCAAAATAGAACCAGAGACATAGAAATAAAGAATAAAATGACAGTAATCGGGGGGGAGGGGTGTAATGGAACAAGAAGGGGAAGGCTCATCAAAGAACATGTACAAAGGATCCATGGACAAAGACATCGGCGATGGGGAGAGGATTGACTGTGGGAGGTGGGGGTGGGTAGCGCAGGGGTGAGTAATGGGAGGAAAATGGGGACAATTGTAATTGAACAACAATAAAAAAAAGTTTTAAATTTTGATTCCCTATGTTGTATACCTGAAACTAATATAATATTGTACATCAACTGTAATGGAAAATTTTTTTAATTATTAAAATTTAGCACATGCCCTAGATGTTTACAGTATGTGCTGATTTCTATAATAGTTTTCCTGAATTTTGAACCTAAGACTTCAAAAAGTCACTTAGCCAGTCACAATCTCTCAACGACTTTATTACTTTCCACTAGTAATTGCTTACAGAGTCTATCTTGTTAATGGGTGCTTAAAATTTGGGGATTTTTTTAAGTGTCAGGATACATCTCTTATCTATAATGTGTCCACTGCATTTATTATGGCTCCATTTTTTACATTAAATTCCTGGAATTGGCATCAAAATTAAGGCCTTTTTATAAAGATTTGTGCACTTTAACTGCACAGTAGGACACTGCAGGTAGGTTGTGAAATAATCACTACTTCCTGGGACGGTGGAATTGAGGTGAGAGGAGAAAGAGAGATATATTCTGTGGTATTACATAAAAATAACTGGGGTTCCCCAAGCACAAGGAAATAGAATAGACTTGAACTATTCTAAGTAGTATAAACCAAGTAAGTGTCTATTAAGTTGTACTGAGGCAAAAGTGTTAAAAATAAAACATTTTTCTGGAAGTTTGCAAAAGAGATAGGATAAAACCATAGACTTGTAAAAATAAAGAGAAGCTCATTGTCAGTACCCCTCAAAAAGAAAAAGAAAAAATTATTAATGCTAATCTACACTCAGAAACCAGATCTTGTTTTCTAATGTACTCTCCATTGAAAGGCATCTGCGTTCCACGGAGAGACACCGATTCTAGGGCTGGGGCAGGGAGTGTGTAAGGCAAGCCAGAGCCATCTACGGTCCTAGAAAGTAAGGGGGTATCACAAAATAAAGGTGTGGGACCATGTCAAAGGGACAAGGGAACCGAATGGAAAGAGCTCCCCACGGCTGAAACCATGGACAATTCTAAACAAGGAACTAATAATGTTGTATTAGATTATAACCAAAACTATAAAATAAATATCCATGAGTTCATGATGATAAGAATGAATGAATGAATAAATAACAAATAAATAAGAAAAGATAAATCTCCCATGTGGAGGAACCGAATAATTTATATAGATACCACCCCACAAATAAGTGGACCTGAACTTCGCATTCCTTGAGTGTTGGTCATACTTAGAGACTTGATTTTAAAAATAGAATATGAAAAAGTAACTTCACAGTGCAAAAACCTGACAGACACTATCACTGCCAGATGGTCAAGGCCAACATCAACAACGATAAATCACCTTGATAGTATGTACACTTAATATGCCATGCCATGAAGTTCATTTCACCTCTATGGTCTTCCTCTCAAAAACACATATCTTCAGTCTAATCCTGAGAAAAACATTAAACATCTCAAATGTGGTGCATTCTACAAAGTACTCAACCAGCTGTGCAAAAAACTCTCTGGTCATCAAAAACGAGGAAAGTCTGAGACACTGTCACAGCCACAAGGGGACTAAGGGGACATTATAATTAAATGTAACTTCATACCGTGGATGAGGTCCTAAAACAACAACAAAAAGACATTAGAGAAAAGCTCCCGCATCTGAATAAAGTATGCAGTTTAATCAATAGCAACGTCTCAGTGTTGTTGTTTTAGTTGTGATGAAGATACCACGGAAACATAAGGTGGATGTTAACCATGAGGAAACTGGCTGTGGAGCTCTCTAAACTATTTTGTACCTTTTCTGTAAATCTAAAACTGTTTAAAACTACGTTTTCACTTAATTTGTACTATCCCAGTTATATAAAAGACTACATTAGGAATACTTAGAACTATCCCCCATTGAGGAAACTGAGGCAAAGAGCGGTACACCTGGCATCGACGGCTGAGCTTCTGAACAGTCTAACCGGAGAGAAGATTGCTCAAACAACGAAAGTCCCACCGTGTGACATTTCTGGGATCAGCCATCCATACTCAAATATTAGAGAGATTATTGCACAGATGGCGCTGATCAGAAGATTGTAATAAGATGAATTATTCCCAACAGAAAAAAAGAATATAATCAGGTATCTTACCCTAAGCTTTAGCTAGATTACAACGGCACAACAGAAGAAGCCTATGCAATTCTAAAATAGGTACCTAGTGATAGAGTCAACCGTAGGGATCTGAAGAGACAGTACCTGGAGATGAATTTGGATTCATTTAAGCCAGGTTTTACTTATGAGTGCTGATTATATGCCAATGGTATCTACATGGATGCAGTAAGAGAGCTAGCCAGTCAAGAGCTGTGCTACTTTCTGGAATAGTGGTTCAAGAACCAAAATTTCTCTGAAACTTTATGAAAAAGGCTGAAGATTGGAAGAATTGCCAGAGTCACTTTGGATCATGTCTGCTCAGAAGATTTGCTGTTGGGGAAGAAAAGGAAGTCAACCGAGCTAAGAAGCAGAAGATGTGGGGAGAAAGAGAAGACACCGCACGCTACAGCGATTAAGGCTCAGGAGGCTGAGTGGGAAGCTCAGATGAAACAGACCACGAGGTGAAAAGCATTTGTCCCAACACCACCACATGTGTCCTGGCAGGATGCAGCAGATTTTGGGCTGTTCCCTCATTGCTCAGGTGAAAAGCTGTTCCTGAAGGGGCAGTGAGGAGGAAAACGGCTGGTACAGGCCCTGCCACCCCTGCCGTTTACTTAAGTACAGATAGAAATCTGTGTCCGGTTCCAACGATGAAGAATGCAGCCTTAGAGATAGAAGGATGCCCCACGTTTGACCCTCCATAATTATTTGTTTAGTGAATAAAATAATTTTCTGCAAATTAGTTCTTCTTTATTAAATTCCAAGTTAATTAACACCATCTAATTACATACTGAGTGCATTCTATCTGCCATGTCAAAATTCTAATTCACAGAGTGAGGGGGGTAAAAAAAGGAGAAAGAGGTAAACTGCTCAAATTTTCAAAATCTATTCACAACAAGACTTAATCCTATTTTATTTTATTTATTTTATTTAAGATTTTATTTCTTTATTTTCAGACAGAAGGGAAGGGAGGGAGGAGAGGGGCAGAAACATCAATGTGTGGTTGCCTCTCATGTGACCCCCACTGGGAACCTGGCCTGAAACCTAGGCATATGCCCTGACTGGGAATCGAACCAGCAACCCTTTGGTTTGCATCCTGTGCTCCATCCACTGAGATACACCAGCCAGGGCAAGACATATTTCTAGATGAGTGTTCTACACATAAATTATGCCCTGACATTCTGAGAATAGCTAGTATGTATTCTTTGCTCAAAAATATGTATTAATCTCTTACTATGTACAAAACTTATGTCTTGTTCTGGAGGTACAGAGATGAATGGCAAATAGTACTTTCCCTCAGAAAAACTCAGCATCTAGAATAATGGTAGTAAAAAGTAATAATAATAATAATAGCCAGCATTTATCAGAAACATGCTTAGCATCATTTTAAGTGTTTGTTAATCAATTTAATCTTCCAATAAATTTATAAAATGGAACTACTGTTTCCATTTTTCAGGTGATGAAACTAAGACTAAAAGAGCTTAAGAAACTTGCTCGAGGTTACGTAGCTAGCAAGTGACACAGCTAAAATTAGAGTTCAGAAAAATCTACTCCAGAGCACAAGAAAGTATGAAAAATATCATGTAAAGAGATGTGCAATTTACAAAACATATATCTGTAAAATGATGCCTACTGCTATAAAATGATGAATATCAAATACTAATAGTATAATCTGAAATCCTCTAAGCCTCGCAAACCTGAAACATCCGAGTGCACTGTGTCTGTGTTGGAAGGTGGGGGTTGGGAGAGGATGGCAGTGGTTTTAAAAAAGTAGTAATAATAGTAATAATATAATAATGATCTGACTAAATTATGCCAGCAGACTCAGGGGAACTCAGCCTCTACATCCTCCTGTTAGGAGCAAGGATACCCAAGCTATTGCTTATGCGTGTTCACAGCCGAGTCACTCGCCCGTTAGCAGCATCCCCGCCGTGGGTTGTTCCTAACACCGGTGCCTTGAGAGAAGGAATCAATTTACTTCGTTCGGGTTTCCCATTAAAAACTTTGTGGAGAACGATTTACTTTATGTAGATCTTTGAGGAAAAGGAGGATGTTCTAGGTAGTGAAGGAAGGGAAGGCGTTCATGCCAGGATGAGAAAACAGCAAGGACAGCATTCCAGAACTGCAACGAGCAGATAGAAATGTGCTGAGGGATGGTCAGGGACCAATTATTCAAAATCTCATAAATTTTGCCAAAGAGCCATTGAAATGTTTGAAGTAGAGGATTAACATAAATGATTTGTGATTTAGAAATAGGGCACAGAAACTGAAGGTGCACACGCTAGCTAGGAGTTTCCTGGAATAGTGAAACTTCTCAAGGAAAAAAGTAAGTCTGAACAGCAATAACACAAATGACGGTGAGTATAAATAAAAAGGAACGGATATGTGAAACATGCTATCAAGGTCAAATTGACAGTCTTTAGTGACAAATTGCAGTTTTATTCATTCAAAGAATATTTATTTAGCACCTACTATGCTTTGGGCATGGCTACATAGATGCAGCCATAGTCAACACAAAGCCTTTGCCTTGTGGTGCTTTATGATGCATTCCGGTAGGGAAGGCAGAAAATAAACAAGTAAATTATGACAATATATTAGGTAATAACAAATGTAGTGGTGAAAAATAAAGCACAATAACGCATGCTGATGGTGTGGATACACGGAATGTGGGAGGGGTGGTGAGCAGCATGTGGTCTCCCATAGATGTCCAAGTTTTAAACCCGGAACCTGAAAATAAATATGTCACTTTATATGACAAAGAGGAATTAAGTTTACACATGGAATTAGAGGCTAATCACTGACTGCAAAATAATGAGATTACTTTGGACTTTTTGGATGAGTCTGAAGTAATCGCAAGGGTCTTAAAAGTGAACGAGGAAATCAGAAATTAAAAAGAGAAAGAGAGAGCAGCCTGCGAGGGACCTGATGCTGCTGACTTTGAACATGGAGGAAAGACCGTGAAGGAATGTAGGTGGCCTCTAGAAGCGATCTGCGGCAAGGAAATGGATTCTCCCCCAGAGCCTCCAGGAAGGAACGCAGCCTCGCGGACCCTTGATTTTAGTCACAGGAGACCTGCGGTAGAACTGGAAGGTAATAAGTTTGCATTGCTTCAGCCACTAAGCATGCGGTGGTTTGTTAAAAGGAACAATGGGGAACTAATAACTGGGAGTGAGAGCTCCACCACGGGATGGTCATTTGAAGGACAAATGGTGGTGATATTACTTAAGGTAGAGAAAATAAAAGGAAGGGGAGTTTTGTCATTTGTTATTCTAGGTAGGCATTTAGAAAAAGGGAATGAGTCCAGTTTGAATTTAATAGTGAAGGCACCATGAAGGACAGCCAGATGCAAATGTTTAGAATACAGTTGGACAGGAATGTCAGGAAAAAATACGGAGGTAGATTTGGGAGTTTTGCCTTGTTTTCAATCAATTTGTATGTAGTAACTGAAGCCATAAGTAAAGAAAATATTGTCTAGGGAGTGTTTGTAGTAGCACGAGAGGGAAGTCCTAGGGCTGAGACTTTAAGAACACTCACTCAGAGAGAAGTTGGGCAAACAGTTCCATGCAAAGGAGATGCTATCTCTACCTAGATACCTGTAACCCCATCTCCGATCTCACCCCCCAGTCCAGGCCCGCATTTACAACAGCTTATGGAACATCTCCAGTTGATATCACATAAACCTATGAAATGTGTTATGTCCAAATGAAATTAATCTTCTCCCACAAAAAAAGGAAAAAAAAAAACCCTGATATTTCTGCTGTGTCATAAGTGCCAACTACTCATACCTCCAGGAACTGAGTTGCCCAGGGGAGACCCAGGAATTAACAATGATTCTTCTTCCCTATCATTATTTTTTAAAATAAAATCCTTTATAAAATTTTGTGAATTTTACCTCCTTATGCCTTTCAAATCCCTCTGCTTCTCTCCACCCTCACTGCCATTCCCCAGGTCACTACTATAGTCTCTCAGCGGGACTTCAACGTTAGCCTCCCACATGCATTCCTGAGCCTCCCCACTCCGTTCCCCGCAGGGTCTGCAGCATGCCGCTTTAAATGCAGCGCTGCTCACTGCACCGCCCTGCGGAAACCTTCCAATGGTCCCCAGTACCGGGGTGAGCAGAAGTAGGTTAAATTGGCAGCTATTGTTACCTACGAGATAAATCAGAAGTAAGGATGTGAAATAATAACAATAATAATAAAAAGACAGTATAACACAATGATTAAATAAATAATACTATAAGAATAAACTCTCTCATACTCATAACTGTAAACCTACTTTTGCCCACCTCTGTATTCTCAGGATAAAATATAAATCCCTTAGCACGGAAAGGATTTCCTGAATTATCTTATTCTTGACCATGTGTCCAGTCTCAACATCTCTCGTAAGTCACATGAAAAATTTGTTTTTTTCCTAGATACACTATCTGTTCTTTCATGGATTCTATCCTTTGCAGATGCTGCTCCCTCTACCTTTGAAAAAAATTCTACTCTTCTCCACCTGGATAGGTAATCCTGGTCCTTCAAGACTCAGTTTATATATCACCTCTTTCAGAAGGCTCTCCGTGACATCTCCAAAATTTACTCAGGAGTCCCTCCAGCATGAACCCTTATACAGAAAAGAGATTTACTAACAGCGCGTGTGGGATATGTTACAAAATTGATTAAAAGGCTGAGAAGCCAGGCTTGTCAAAAGAAAACAAAGGTGCTCTGGAGTCTAATAGCAGAATTTCCTAATGCTATTATCAGGATGCCAGCACTGGAGCAAATTTACACAGAGCTTACTTTCCACGCTTTATCATTCTCTCATGATTCAAAGTCCCAGAAGAGAATCTGATTGGCCTGATTTGAGTCACATGAGAAGCTAGAGAAGATATATTGATATATATTCTTAGCATCATCATACAATGGGGAGAAGGTAATGCACCATAGTGAAATCAAGATGTACCTGCCAAGAAAAGGGGAGAGTTCAAAACAATAAATATCCAGTATAACCTTGAATCAAGTGTAAAAGTCACTGGAATTGTGATGTCAGAAATAAACGTTTTCACCATAAATGTAATAACACATTGAAGAAAATCAGGGTAGCCTTTGAGCTCTCTTGTCTTCAAGGAAAATTGGGATTTTATTAAAACAATGCCCTTAAAAGTTAGTCCTTCCTTAAAATATGTTGCTGGCTAAAATCAGGGCCATTTTTTTTTTTCATCTAAAACAAACTGAAAGCTCAAAAATGCATTTTGTGCTAAAAGACGTGATATTCCTATTAAATGTTTTCTCACGAATGAGGAAGTTTCTAGGTCAAATTAATACATTATTTGTACTCCTGGTCTCATGAGAACAAGAGCTACACTTCTTTTCGTGAGGAGTAATGAGCATCTCTGTTACTTCTTGCTGTTCCAGAGGCCTAATCGAAGTCACATGGCACAGCCCATGTAGCACAGATGGAGCCCTTTCAGCAGACGTCAGCTCCATTTCCCCCTCAGCTCCCTGCGGGCCACTCCCACATGTCATAGATACTGAGTTTTATTTTTAATCAGACCTGAGTTCCCCAGTTACAGAGGGATAAGCACTGAAGGCACCTGTTCGCCAGAAGCGGAAACCATGGGGTGTGCCCATCAAATGTAGAGTGGTCACAGACTGGCCTGCTTTCAGGGGGACCTCTCGAACAGAGCACTTGAAAGAAGCGTTAGTGAGAGGCACACTCCTCAGTGCAGCGTCCGAGTCTTACATCTAAACCTCGGGATGCGGAACAGCCTTGTTTCCTGAAAACGAGGAACTGGGTGTCTGAATAACACATAGGACTCCCTGTGTTTTCATTCTCCTGTCACCAAGTTCATTGACATTCATTTTTTACTCTCATCTCGTGACAGATATTAAAACAAGCAGAATTAGATATAGTTGCATATCCTGTTGAAGAAAACCGGTACTTAAAAAAAAGTGGCACCAATTCTAGAGGAAAAGCTGTTAGAAAAGCCAGTATTCTCATCCTGGTTTCTCTAACTGGCAATATTACTTAAGCAAAATACTTGAGTCTTCTGTGTTTTAGTTTCTTGCATGTGCATAGTAATATTTGTTGTGAGAGGTCAATAAGATAATTTATCAAAGTAATTTGGAAAATGTGAAAAAATCTAAGCTATTACTAACAATGGTTTTTTGGTTAGTGGATGTTTTAGTTATTGTTTTCCCCCAAAATAGGAAAATTAAAATTTTGAAAAGTTCACTGATATGAATTACAACCTCTACTAGATTACATTTCTATCATTGTTTGGCCACCAAAATACCAGCTTTTAAAAAAAATTGAGTATGACATGAGCCAAGGTAAATAAATATAAATGTTGACTGTGGATGCATATATGTTCAATCTAAAAATTAATTTTAATTGATTCTACAAGCACTTTTTGAGGTTCAATTAATGTTCTAGAAATCAGTGGGAAGTCCACAAATTATAATAGTATTTAGTTCATTTCCATGGAAATGGCCCCATTAATATGTCAGCTGCTAAAAATGTATGAGCCCAGCCATGTCCTTTGCCTGCCTCAAGGAAAGGAACAATACTTGCACAGTTTTGCTTTAGAAAATAATCCTTGTTTAAATTGTTAACAGTTGCTCTAGTGGTGGCCCGTGGCGAGAAATTCAAAGCCCTCTTCCCCCCTCCTACACCGGCGTTTTCAAACCCTTCAGCTAGCTCGTATACTGCCAAATGCAAAACAACATTTCTAATGGCATTTTAAATGATTTTAACCAGCTTTCATGATAGACACCCTTCTCAGTGCAGTCAGAGTTTAAATCTAAACTTCAGAATGCAAAACAACCACGTCTTCTGCAAAGTGATCTCAAAAGTCCCAAAAGTAATGAACAGTATTAGAACAGATTTTCAGTAAAAGGATCACATGATAATAACTAAGCTACTTTTAGATTAGCTGCTCTATAAGAATTAAAATGAAATGGAAAATTTTCAAATAATTTTGTTCTTGCAGGTATGGGTTTATTTTAAAGTGGGTGACTTCAACAAGGGATTTTATTTCTACATTTGGTGACTTAAAACACTAACCTTGATAAAAAAAATATTATACAAAATCTGCCTTGAATAAAGGCAATTTTGACAATTAGAGCTCAGGCCAAACATTAGAATTCATAGCAATATTTTCAAAAATCATGACCAAATGGAACATTGAAGCCTGAATTCTTATCACTTAAATTTGAGGTCCTTAGAACTCCTCATTTAGCACCTACATTATTTATTTTGAGCCATTAGCTGAGCTCACTGTCTAAAAATATAAAATCCAAATTAATGAGAACAGCCCAAATTGAAAGAAAGAATATTTTATTTACACTTTAAGATTAAATTGCCAAGAAAGTTCTTCCCATTTCCCAGTTTTGCTAAATAATAAATGCAACTGGTTAACATTTCAAAATACTGTATAAAATTGCTTTTGCGTTTTCTTGGAAAAACCTACTGCACACATCTGAAACCTTTGTGACAAGTCCTGTAGAAGCAATTAGTGGCTTTTTTCTTAGGTGGAATTTGAGGCTTCACAGCAAGTTTCCAAGGCCCTTGCTCCCACCTTGTTTCTAATGCTCCAAATTCAAATGTCAAGTGGCTGGAAGGTGCAGAGGGTTCCATGCAGAAAACAGGAGTTTCCTGACATCTAGAAACCAGCTCCCCTCCTTCTGCTCCTGGCACCAAAGAATGAAAAAAAAAGAGAAAGAGAAAAACATAGGAGAAAATCTTTGTGATGTTGGGTTAGGTAAGACTACTGAGATATTGCACCTAAAGCAAGATCCAAAAAGAATAAATTGATAAACTTGAGTTCTTTGAAATTAATAATCTGCTCTCTTAAAACACCATTAAGCCCTGGCTGGTGTGGCTCAGTTGGTTGGATTGTCATCCCATAAACCGAAAGGTCACGGGTTTGGTGCCCTGTTGGGGCACATGCGTAGGTTGTAGGTTCTATCTCCTATCAGAGCACATACAAGAAGCAACCAATCGATGTTTCTCTCTCTCTCTTTCCCTCCTTTCCCCTCTCTGTAAAGTCAATAAGCATGTCCTCAGGTGAAGATTAAAAAAGTAAAAGCAATATTAAGAGAGTGAAAAGGCAAGCCACATACTGGGAAAAATATTTTTAAGTCATATATTTGATGACAGAGTTCCTTGAAGAATACATAAAGAACTCTCAAAACTCAATAATAATAGTGATGACAACTTTAATAAGACAAAAATCTGAACATGCGCTGCCCCAGAAAAGTTAGACCAATTGCAAATAAACGGAAGAAAAGATGTTTAAAATCAGTCATATCAGTCATTAAGGAAATGTGAATTAAAATCACAATGAGAAACCACTGCACACTTACTGAAATGAATAGAACTTAAATACTTAACAAATGTCTTCAAGAATGTGAAGGAACTTCGATACACTGCATATGGAAATATAAGGAGTACAGGCACTTTGGAGAACAGTGTGGAAGTTTCTTAAAATTAACCTATACCTACACGTGACCCAGCCATTCCACTCTTAAATATTAACATAAGAGAAATTCTGTCCTATACGTTAATGACGATGTATCTGTCTACAAAAGCCTTGCACACGAATGTTCATTCAGCTTTATTTGTAATAGCTAAAAAATTGGAAACAATTCAAATATCAACACGTGGATGGATAAGCAAATGGCTTTTTATCCATTTAGTAGAATACCAATCTGTAATACAAAATGATGAGCTGTTGATACCTGACAATGTAGATGAATCTCAAGGAAAAAGAGTGAAAGAAATTAAACAAAAAGTAGTGCATAATATATGATTATATTTATATAAGTTTCTAGGAAATGCTCACTAATCTGCAGTTACGAAGAGCAGTGGGGAAGAGAGATTGGGGTTGGGAGGAAGAAGAGGACCGGGTGGAATGGAATTACAAGGGAATACAAGAAAATCTTCAGGTGCTAAATATGCTCATTATCTTAAGTGTAGTGATACTTTCATGGATACATGTGAATGTACAAATTTATCAATGGTAAGTTTTGTGTATGTGCAGTTTAATAATGTCACTTATATGTAGTAAAGCTATTTGATAAAATAAAAGAAAAAAGAAGGGAAAACATTCTTCAGAGGCAATGCTATGCTACCATATAGGTGGAAATAAATCAAGTCGTTTGCTCTCGGCCCACATTGCACTTCATTTCCCCCCCTCATATTATCTGTAAATCTATGAACTAACAAAATAAGTAGTCTTCACAGATAATACGTTTATACATGAAGGCGGCCAATTAGCCATTCTTCCTATCACCCAGAAGAACAATAATCAATGTTTAATGCATAGCAAATCATAGAGATCTGATTTAGGTTTTCCTCCTCTGTGAGGGTCGGCTGGTAAAATGCGGGGCTGCGCTGGGAAATGCTTATTTGCCAAGCTTCGCTAAAGGGCCAGATGCACACCTTCCCTTTTCCCCGTGACTTCTACAGCAGTAGTGATCTGCTGTCTTGCCGCGTGATGGCTCTATCTACAGAACAGATGGAGCAGTTCTTCCCTGCTTCTAGTTAAATTCGATACTCACTAATAAAATAAACATTTCCTCCTTGCTGATTATTCTTGTTCACATGTGCTCATTTGGCATTGTACCTGCTTACAAGATGTTCTAGCAATACAGATGCCAAGTCATAATGGTTCCACTCTGGGAGCCTAGGAGCCCTCAGGGTTCTAATTAACTCTGCCCTGTACTTTAATGATGATGACGATGATAAAACTTTAGACCTTTTTCCTGCAATATATTGATATTCTCAGATAAGTTCAGCTTAAGATATTTTGATAAAGATAGCAGTTTTGACATCTTCAATTCATGGTGAAGTCTAGCTTTTTCTAACTTCTGTGTTCCCCTAAGAAAGGCGCCAATGGCTTTATTAAAAGGAAAGGACTGTTTGCCAATTGGAACTGCCTCGCATGCCGCGTGAAGCTGCCCAACATAGCTGATGGGCCAAAGAACCCAATCTCCATCCTGGAATTTGGTTCCTGCCAGAACTCACACCACCTGAGAAGTAGCGGAAGAAAGCCAAGGTGTCTGCAGCGTGCACAGCTATTTCCCTGGCACAAGTGCAGTTCCATCCATAGCACTTAGTGCTGTCCATGTAGAGTGTTTACCACATAGGCAAGGAGGCAGTTCATTCAGCCCCCGAGGGACACGACAGAAGACTTTGCACTGGCAGTGACCTAGAGCTGAGTCCTGTCAATTACATCATGATTAATTCACTGCACTGCCATAGGCAAAGCAGCTCTGGCCTACTGAGAGCGTTACAGCTATGATGCAGTTGATGGACAGTGGGCCCAGAGATCTTGAATCCCTTTAAACTTTTGCCGATGTACATGAAATGTCAAGACAGCATCAATGCAAGCACTGACTCTTTCTAAAATGCCACCCTCTATGGACTTTTGGGCTGTTCTTTTGTGCTCTGTAGGCCCTTGAAAGGTTTAAAATATATAACCAACCCAGGTTCCCAGCACCCTTTGGGTTTTCAATGTAGAAACACACTCCAAAGAACACAGTGTCAACAATGAGTGTCCCTACCAGCCAAGGGGTTTGGATAGAAATGATTTCGCCTTCAGAAGTGCCAAGAGTGTAGTGCTACTCAGCAAATGGGCTTTTCCTTCCTATACTTTTTTCCTTTCCTGTGCTGACAGTGTAAGTTAGTTAGAAGTCTTCATTCAGCCCGAAGGTGAAAGGACTCTTAGAAAATTTCCAGACCAACTTAATGTCTCCCACCTAAATTTTAGATACAAGTCCACATCTGAAAAAGCTATCGAATTCACATTTACTTAAATTACCGCTGATCTTAAAACTAAATTAAAGTGATATTTGGGTACTCTTTGTCTCCTGTGATTTTTTAAAGTAAATATTTGTCAAAGTAAAAGTTGCCAAGTATCTTAAAATATATTTGGCGTACATACTGACAAAGCTCCAATTTCTATGCTATTATTCTGTGAGGTACAAGATTAAAATATCACTTAATATTCCATTTGTTAAGGAATCAAGAGTTTTTCCTTGTTGATGGGGGGAGAAAACCCAATATTAGGAAGTGAAAACCAATCAAAATGTATGCACTTCACACAGTGTATTTCTCCAAACAGTTCACGCTGAGTAGTGAAATCACACCGTTAGTCACTCTCCTCCTTGTTCATGCATTTCCTGGTACATAAAGCATCTGTTTAGTTAGTTGGAAAGTACACATTGTCACAGTCTGAGTCCATTTTGACTGTTCATGGCAGGAAACGGAAGCTGATGTGGGAGATCAATTGGAATATGAGATACAGGTGCCCCTGCCCTTCGGTAATTAAATATTTTTAACATCACTCCAGGATATAAGCATCAATTCAGAGTAAGTTAGTAGCACTTTCTTCCTACCATAGTGCTGTGTTGTAAAGGGGTTCAAAACAGGCCTCCCCACAATGCACCACTTGGATGTGTGAATTATTTTGAGCCGGAGGCAATCAAAACCCCACATACTCATGAAAATCTTTTACCGCTTCCTTAAAGAACTTACATTAGGGACCTTGCCCATAGTAAGAGTTATCACCAGAAACAATTTTTCTGACCTGTCTATAGGACAGGGTAAATTTCTAATTAGTGAACATCTGCTCTTCTTATCAGCCTGTGAGAGACCCTTCTCACCTCTGAAGCTCTGAGACGCATGACTTCCTCCTTAGTTCAGAATGCCATCTATACCTCGTTTTAACTTTCTCTCTCTGAATCTCTCATGTATGTGGCATTCCCATACATACATATGTAATTAAATCTGGTTGTTCTCTCTTGTTAATCTATCTCATGTTGATTTACTTATTAGATCAGCTGGAAGAACCTAGAAGGGTGTAGTACAATACCTTTCTCCCCCCAGTTATAAATAGCCCCTTTAGTGAGTACATAGCCATGGGCTGGAATACATGAAGGGGAGAAAAGGACAAAATCCTCACTTGAAAACAGGGAGCAGGGCCTAAATGAGGATATAAGTTGATTCTCTGTTGTCTTAGTCCATGCTGGTTGCTATAACAAAACACCATAGACTAGGAAGCTTATAAACAACAGGTACTTCGTTTTACTGTTCTGGAAGCTGAGAAGTCTAAAATCAAGGTGCCAGCTGATTTGGTGTCTGATGAGGTGTCTGCCCAGCTTCCTGGTTCATAGATGGCCACCTTTTCGCTGTGTGCTCACACGGCAGAAAGGGCTGGGGTGCCCTATGGGGCCTCTTTTGTAAAAGCACTGATCATATTCCTGAGGGCTCCACCCCCATGACCTGAGCACCTCTCAAAGTCTTCACCTCCTAGTATCACATCGGACAATAATATACAAATTTGGAGGGAACACAAACATTCAGACTACAGCATGTGGCAATACTTTGCTCCTTGTTTCTTAATTTTTCATTTTGTCTTCGTATGAGACCTGTCAGCCTTCACCTTATATCTTCATCAAAATGTAAAGAAGTCGCATTGAGGTTGGTAGTGACACCAGACATGACTTGAACATCTGCCTATTTTGCGCCAAATACTGTATTAACATTTTCACATAAGTCCGTAAAACACACAGTCCTCCCAAGAATCCTCTGAGTTAAGTGTTATTACTCCCACTTCACATGCAAGAAATCTAAGCTTCAGAGAGGGAAAACTATGTACCAGCAGATATACAGCATTAGGTAGCAGAGCACAGCTTCAAAAACAGAACTAACTCCAAAGCCAATGTTATCATACTGTGGTTCATAGCGTCCCTTTTAGAAAATATATAATGGCTGTGAAGCTGTGCTCACAAGTCAGCATGTTTCCTCGTTCCTGTCACCTCTCGCTTTAATGAAACAAGCGACTCTATGCCACCACTGACTACGAATCCTCATTACTTTAACATGGTTATGTTTGCTAATGTAATAATAATAATAATAATAATAATAATAATAATAATAATGCCCATGTATGACTAATCAAGATGTGTTTTTCTTCTCTTACCCAATGGCTCTGGAATTCAGGACAACATCTGCTGGAAGAGCCCAGACACAGTTAGAGGAGAAGGACAGATGAAGATAAAAAGAGTAATTTCAAGTTATTAGTACCATGAAGGAAACATTTCTCAGGTAATTCAAGAGTTAAAGTAGCTTAAACTAAAGTGATAATATGTATTTCTTAGTAAACCAGAATAAAGAAACTCTGAATTTAGGGCAGGGAGTGATCCACAGAGGTTTAAATACCTACAGAAACCAGTAAAGACTCTTAGAGTTAGATCCTGTCTCTATTCTTTCTACCTATCATTTTCAGACTGATTTACAGCTAATGTATTAATGTGAACTTTTATACAGTCATGCATCACTTAATGATGGGGATACATTCTGAGAAATGCATCCTTAGAGGATTTCATCGTTGTGCAAACATCAGAGAATGCACTTACACACACAGGAGTAAGTATAGCCTGTTTCTCCGAGGCTACAAACCTGTACTGAATACTGTAGACAATTGCAAAACAAAGCTAAATATTTGTGTATCTAAAACTATATAAACAGAGAAAAGGTTCAGTAAAAATACAGTATAAAGGATAAAAAAAAATGGTACATCAGCACAGGGCACTTACATGAATAAAACTTGCAGGACTGAGCCCTGGCTGGTGTAGCTCGGTGGACTGAGCGCGGGCTGGGAACCAAAGGGTCCCGGTTCAATTCCCAGTCAGGGCACATGCCTAGGTTGCAGGCCAGGTCCCCGTGAGGGCCATGTGAGAGGCAACCATACATTGCTGTTTCTCTCCCTCTCTGTCTCCCTCCCTTCCCCTCTCTCTAAAAATAAATTTTAAAAAAATTAAAAAAAAAATAACTTGCAGGACTGGAAGTTGCCCTGGGTGAGTCAGTGAGTGAGTAGGGAGTGAACATGAAGGCCCAGGACATCACATTACTATAACCTTATAAACACTGTTTGCTTGTGCTGCACTAAATTTATGAAACAACATGAGATTAAGTCAAGCACAGGAGAAAATAATCCAATCACGAGACATGGTACAAGACTGCTGCCATCATACTCGGGAATTCTGTTATGGCAAACTTTTTTGTAGGTAGAAAGAGTAACAGTAAATAATATAGGATAGTAACTACATAAACTGTCATGTAGTCGTTTGTTGTCATTATCATTTTTTATCCTCACCCAAGGACATGCTTATTGATTTTAGAGAGAGGTGAGGAGAGGTTGAGAGGGAGAGAGAAGGGGAAAAACATCAGTGCGTGAGGTAAACATCGATCAGTTGCCTCTCATACGCGCCCTAACCAGGGCGGAACCCGCAACCCAGGCATGTGTCCTGAGCAGGAATCAAACACATGACCTTTTGGTTTATGGGATGATACTCCAACTGTGTCACACTGGCCAGGGCATCATTATTGAGTGTTACGTAGTGTAGATGAGTGCAAGTGCTAGACTTTATATGACTGACGACACCATAGGTCTGTCTACACCAGCGTCAGCACAAACACATGAGTAATGCATAGAACCACAAAGTTGCAACGCCTACGATGTCACCGAGCAACAGAAAATGTTCAGCTCTATTGTGATTTTATGGGACCACTGTCATATATGCAGTCTATCATAAATCAAAATGTCTTTGTGTGGTGTGTGACGGCACTTAAAAGTGTTCTATTTCAAGTTTGAGTAATTTATTCTCTGTTAAAGAAAAACAATAATTACGGAGGCTCGATATTTTATATTACTTAAATATAAACTTTTTATACATGAAAAATAAAATTAATACTATGATAAATCTATACATTAGATACAGTTAAAGCTATGGATATAATCAAATTAAGTTATCAAGTCCATTTAATGCGATAGATGCTGTTTTACTGAAACCGAAGTGCTGGAGTTGCAAATGGTGGATGACGTACCCTCATCTGATTCTAGATTTTAACCATCTCTATGTGTTAAATTCAGTGACATAATGTAGAAAAATTGTTTAACTTAATCATGCAGCACGTAATGGAATTAATAACTTCAACATTTTTTTTGCTGCTTCAGATAATCAGTCCTTAACATTTAATCAAAGCTATAACAATCTATTTTCATATACCAATGTAAATAACTCTATAAAAATGACAGGTTTAATTGATGATAACGTTAGTATTATGGTACACAAGATTAGTGTGGAAATAGAGATAAAAAAGTGGTTTACATTTCTTTAGGTTTTTTCTTCCTATTAATATTCTCATCATTAAAAAAATGCCTAGAAGTAGGCAGCCCATGACTGAAACAGGAAGCTATGATGGCATCAAGAATTCAGGCTTCTGTGTTTCTGCCCTGTTGTCTTAAACCATGTCTTCCATTTTTAGGATGACACCATAGCCCGCGGAGCTCACGCTGGAATTCCAATCATCATCTCCACATTGAAGGAAAAAGGGAAAGCAAATGTAAAAAACAGAAGAATCCACCCCCCACCAACCTGCCATTAAGGTAGTTCTCTTTAAACAGTCTTGCTATAATTTCAACACAATGTTTCCATTTATATTTCATTTGCCTAAACCTATAATCATACGTTCATACCTAGTTGCAAATTTGGTTTCCAGGTAGCAGTGTGTGGGTTTGTTTCTAAAGTAAGAGAGAAAAATGGATTTTGGGATAGGTGACTATCAATTTTTGTCACACATGTTTTTAAACTCTGAATTTTTAAAAATCGAATACAGCTCTTAATATAATCAGAAATACTTACATTTACTACTAATAAACTATTGCCATTTGGCATCATGAAAATGACATGCACTGAGTGTGTGTGAAATAATAGAAAATATAGGTTTCTGATCTTCATTCCCATAACAGAGCTTCTGAAGCCCTTCTGATTTCTAAGTGATAAGAGCACCAAGAGAATCTTTTGTTCTAATATTTGCTTTTGACCATGGTTCTTGACACAGAACTTTTAAGTCTACTCTTGGTGTGTTCCTGGAAAGCCGTGGGATGGGGGCTGGTCACAAGAAGAACCAAGAGATTATCAAGACGCTTTGAACTTTCAGCCACACCCTCTCGTCTTCCCAAAAGGAGAGAGGAAATGAAGACTGAGCTAGAGATCACTCACACCTACATGATAAAGTGTCCATAAAAATTTCCACGGTGACCTACAACCGAGACTATGCTACCCAGAAAGATTATCCTTTAAAAGTGAAGGAGAGCTGAAGACTTTCAACAGGACTTTATCAACCCCAAAACAGTACTGCAAGAAATGTTAAAGGGACTTTTAAAGAAAATGAAGAAGAAAAAAAGAACATGAATATGAATAATAAAATGGCAATAACTACAAACCTATCAACAATCACTTGAAATGTAAAGGGATTAAATGCTTCAATCAAAATATGTACAATGACCGAATGGATAGACCAGATACATACATATGCTCTCTACAAGAGACTCACTTCAGATCCAGTGACACACACAGATTAAACATAAAAGGATGGAAAAACATTTCCAATCACAACAGTATTTTTTAAATTATTGTTTTTAATTGCACTCGATGTTCAATATTATAGTAGATTCAGGTGTATAGCATAGTGATTAGACATTTAAAAACTTATGAAATGATTCCCCCTGAACAATTCCTTTCAGAGATTCTGCAAATATTTAAAAATAGAACTCTCTTATAATCCAACAATTATACTTATGTGATATTTATGTAAAGAAATATAAAATACTAATTTGAAAGATATATGCACCCCTATGTTCATTGCAGCATTACTTGCAATAGCCAAGATATGAAAGCAACTTAAGTGCCCATCAGTAAACAATTGGATAAAGAAGTAGTATATATACAGGGTGGGGAAAAGTAGGTTTACAGTTGTATGTGAAACACAGTGTTTATTTTGTATTATTATTTATTAATTATTATATTGTCTTCCATACTAACAACTGTAAATCTACTTTTGCCCCACCCTATACATAATTACTCAGCCATAAAAAAGAATAAAATCTTGCCATTTATGACAACATGAATGGACCAAGAGGGTGTTATGCTAAGTGAAATAAGTCAGGGAAAGACAAATACCATATGATTTTACTTATTTGTGGATTCTAAAAACCAAAATAAGTGAACAAAGAAAACAGAAACAGACTCAGAGAGAGCACACTGCTGGTTGCCCAGTGGGGCGGCGTTGGGGGCCTGGGCGAAGAGGACAGTTCTTAAGCCTCATGAAGGGGTCAGGGAGTTCGAACTGAAGAACAACATAGGGATCATAGTCAATAATTTTGTAGTAACTATGGAGCCGGGTGAGTTCAAGAATTATTTCATAAGTTATATGAATGTCTAACCACTACGCTGTATACCTGAAACTAATATAATACTGAATTGTAATTTAACTGTAATTTTTAAAAAATAATTAAAAAACAAAAACCCTAAGTGTGGGATTCAGAGAACTTCCAGTTGGTTAGCATATCTACATGCCCAAGAATAACATGCTGTAACTCCATGGAGACAGAAACTCCTGAGCTTGGGACCCTCTGGATTTCACCCGATGAAACTCCTCATCTGGACGTTCATCCGTGTCCTTTATAAATAAGCTGGTAAACACAAGCGAGTGTTTACCTGAGTTCTGCAAGCCATGCTAGCAAATGACCAAACCCAAGGAAGGAGTCATGGAAACTCTAGTGTACAGCCATTTAGTCAGAAGTACTAGGGACATGGGACTAGTAATTGGTGTCTGAAGTGGGGGCAGGGTTGTGGGACTGA
>PVJI01008229.1:0-72529 GCA_004026765.1 Micronycteris hirsuta | reverse complement strand
CATCCATCCCCCGACCCACCCATCCACCCTCTCATCTCTCCATCCATCCAACCATGTCTCCTACTCAGCCACACTGCCATCCTCTCTGTTACTCTCTTTCCCTCCCTCCCTCTCTTCTTTCCTTCTATGTGGCATTTACTGAGCATCTCCTCTGGTCCAGGCACTAGGGACACAGTAACCGTGACACGGTCACCCTCTTCCCAGAGGGAGGCAGACAAGAAAGCCATATGATGTCCCACTGTGTTTCTGTGGATACAATCTCACCCAGAACCACTAAATCCCAGCTACCTTAGCGCTCAGAGGCCCCAGTTAATAAACCCCCAATCGAGCCCGTCCCTCCCATTTCACTGGTAAGAAAACAGGCTCGGAGGCAGGATGGTGTTGTCCACGTCATGCAGCCAGCCAAAGATAGCTTCAGTCTGGATCAGAACTCAGCTCTTCGGCCCATCCCCCAGCCCCAGGGAGCTGTTTGGGCAGCTGACTCCCCGCTTCCCACCCATGTGGCCCGTGGTCACCCGCCTTTTCTGTGCAGGAGTTGGAGGATGAGAAGGCCGACCCCCTGCACGGCCTGCGGGTGCACTCCTGGGTGCTGGTGTTGTCGGGGAAGCGCGAGGTGCCCGAGAGCTTTTTCATCGACCCGTTCACGGCTCGCAGCTACAGCCCCCAGGACGAGCACTTCCTGGGCATCGAGAGCCTCTGGAACCACAAGAACTACTGGATCAACATGCAGGACTGCTGGAACTGCTGCAAGGTGCCGGGCGTTCCAGCAGGGGACGGCGAGGGGGCTGCGGGGAGGGGTGGCCACTCGGCCCCGAGGGCTTCAGACCTTCCCGATAGCACTGCCCACTCCTTTGCCCATGAAAGCCGTTCCGATGTGACTGTTGTCTCTCTTTTGACTTACGTATCCTGTAAAGTGCGGATTGTGAGTTTGTGTGAGTGACTTTTTAAAAATGTTGTAGTGAAATGTGACCTACAAGGCAGCAAAGCGCATGCGTCCTAAGCGTACCGCCCAATGGACTTCCATAAATATGTACGTACAAACTCAAAGCCACCTTCCTAAGTCGAAAACACACACGCACATTTGCAGGAGGGTCCGAACTGGACACAGGGTGACTTTAGGGAGTGCGGGCAATGTTCTATTTCTCGATCTGGGCGCAGGAAACCAAGGCATGTCCAGTTTATAGAAGCTCCCTGAGCCGTCAGAAACTAAAAGAGAGACAGGCTCTGAGCTCCAAGTCCTGCGCCCTTTCGTTTTCTTCCAATCTCCTCCGTTTCCAACCAGGCCAGCTTTCCCAAGGCACACCCCAGGCCCTTTGGCCCCTCTTCCAAGGTGGCCCCGTCTGCGGCACTGCCGTGGCCCCTGCAGGGCTGATGCAGGTGCACTCCAGCGTGAGTCGCTCCGCCTGCAAGCCAGATGTCCCGAGGTGGCAGGAGGAACACCCCCACACCCCCAGGGCCTCCCTTAGCCTCCGAGGCCAGGGCTGCTCCACCCTCACCAACCCGACCTCACAGGGTGGTGGGAAAGGACACTTAGTAGGTGCTCGCAATGGTCAGTCCCCAGCCATTAAATGCCTGGGAGCCAGGGTCACCCTTATTTTACAGAAAGAATGCCTCCCTCACCACACAGAGGGGACAGAGCCAAGACTGCCGTCCCCCAGGGCCCAGGCTCCTGTGCCCTCGGAAGAGTCACGGCCACTGAGAGGCTGCGGCAGTCCGCCTTTGCCCCTTTTCCAGGCCAAAGAGCCTGTCTTCTGCCTCCACTCAGCACGCCTTGGACTAAGGCCAGGCAAAGGGAATTTATGGTGGGCATAGCAGAAATTGTGAGATGGAAGAGTGGCATGTGGGGGGCGGGGTGAGGCCAGAGGGGCAGTACTGTGTCACCAAGTGAGGGCACGGAGAAAAAGCCCATGACGCCAGCTGTCACTTTGACTGCCAAGTGAGCAGGGAAGCGGCTGCTCTGTTCCTTCATAGAAACTTGAAAGGGCACTGAGGGCAGAGAGCAGCGACAAGGCCCCACACGGAGACAGTGTGCCCCGTCCCCCGCCACGCTCGCAGGATGCGGTGCTATCCGCTCAGTTACGCTTTTCCTATAAAAATAGAAATTTAAGCAGCAAGGCACCCCAGCTGCTGCTTACTACTTCCAAAAGTGACGGAATGGAGGATGCGATAAAAAAACAGCACATCTGTACAATCTGGTTCCTCTCCACTAAGCCTGGACTATCTGCAGTCACTGTCACAGCTAGGAGCAGTCCTGTCCCTCCCTCCTTTCCACCCCATGACTTCTCCTTTCCCCGCACCTCCCGCTGGAGTAGAGAGACGCTCAGGAGCCCTCCAGGACTCAGATACGACCGTGAGGATAGGATTAGGCTGGCTTCAGGACAGCTTCATGTTAAATCCCCTTGTGGGCAGCTGCTCCCTGGGGACACTGATTCTGGGAACAGCGTGACACCCCAAGGAGGTATACTGGGAAGTGTGGTGCTCCCCACCTGCTGGGAGTTATCTGGCAGGTGAGCCTGGGTTCGGGTGGGCTGCATGGCAAGAGGATCCGTGCCAAGGAAGAGAAAACCCATCTGCCCCCCCTGCACAATCCCCCGTGTCCCTGTCCAGTTCCTCGCTCCCTGGCGTGAATCAACACCACGACGGGGCCTTTTCTCAACCTCCCAGCTCCGCCGCCCATACAATCTCGCTGGCTTGCACTGGCTCTACACACTGCCTGGACGACCTCAGTCAGTGCAGGATGGCCCTGCGTCCAGACCTGTCCCGGGCGGGAGTTTCCAAGCCTTCCACAGGGGGCAACAGTGGGACATCTGTCTTCCCGGGGAGACAGCCACAGAAAGGGCGTTCCAGGCCTGCCCCACGGTCTCGGTGTCCCTGTTGAAATGAGGAGGGTGGGTGGGCGTGGGCGCACAGCGGCTGACAGTCTGACCCGGGGCCCAGGTCCCTTCTCCACCCCCCGGGAGCAGCTGTTCCCACCACTCTGTGGGGCGCGAGTGGGGTGTGGTGGCCGTGGGGTGCACTCAGTCAAGCTTCTCCCCCATCAGGACTTAATCTTTGATCTGGGAGACCCTGTGAAGTGGGAGTACCTGCTTTTGGGGACCGATAAGCCTCATCTGTCCCTGGTTGAGGATGAGGATGACAACCTGAACGATGACGACGACATAGAAAATCTGGTGAGTCTCATCCACCTGTGGAGCTTCTGTCTTGCGTCTTATCCACCCTGTCTTGCTTCTGGCCGGCCTGAAAAATGTCCCTGCTAGCATGTGTGTGTATGGGAGGGGACAGTCCCGATGGACCGATTACAGATTCCTCAAAGCAGAAGAGGCAAGACTATGTCCCCATTTTACAGATGGGCAAACTGAGGCTCAGAAAAGTCAAGTGACCTGCCCAGAACCCCCACAATGGGGCAGGGGAGGGCTGGGACTTTCATTCAGGTCTCCTGCCCCCCACACATCCACCCTGTCCAGAGAGTGTACCCCTTGGAGCAGGGTGCTGTGACCCTCTCCACAGGCCAGGGGAGCCCCAGAGCTGGTCATTCCTCACTTCCAGGCCATCCTTCACAGCCACTGTGATCTCCTCCAATCACTTCTGGGCCTTTCCTGTGCCTCCTCCTAGCCCATCCAGAGGTCATTGACCGGGGGCCTTCCCCAGGTTGGCAGTGTCTCTTCTCTGATCTCCTGGTCTTCCAGGCAGGTCTGCAGGGAGCCCAAGGTGTGCAGGTCAGGGGCCCAGAGGCCGCAGGTATTGGCTCTGACGCCTTGGGCAAACTTCCTAATCCCAGGAAGCTCCAGTGTCGTCTCCTGTGGGCACCACAGGCCAGCGGGGCATGCCTGACAGAAACGCATCTTCTCACAGTTCTAGGGGCTGGAAGTCCAAGACCAAGGTGTCGGCAGGGCTGGTCTCTTCGGAGGCCTCTCTCCTCGGCTTGTAGATGGCTCTCTCCTCCCCGTTTCCCCACGTGGTCACCTGCCGTGGGTCCGCATCCTAATGTCCTCCCCACTTTAACTGATTTACCTCTTTAAAGATCCTTTCTCCAAACATTCTCCCATTGTGAGGTCCCAGGGGTTAGTTCATGGGAATTTGGGGAGACACGGTTCAGCCCATAACACAGGTAACACTCACAGGGCCCTTACTAACTGCCTGTAGGTAGGCGCTTAACCTGGATTCACTTGTCTAAATCTTCAGGACCACCGAGTGAGGCGGGGACTAGTATTGTCATCCATGATCATTATCGTCCCAGTTTACAGATAGAAAGACTCACACACAGAGAGGCAGAGTAACTTAGCCAGAGCTGCACAGCCAGGAAGAGACAGAGCTGGGGCTGGGAGCTGGGATTTGGCAGTCTGGCTCCAAAGTCTGGGTTCTCGGTGGCCACTCTGTTCTACCTGCTGGGACTGCTTGAGGACAAAGGTGGTATGATGTGCCTGCCTGGAAATTGCATTTAGCCTTTTCAGTGTCCTCAGCCTTGGCTACTGAAGACAGGAAATCCCAGTGCACAGGCGCCCCCTGCTGGCCACAAGGGCCAGGCTAGATGACCGGGTGACAGAGGTCTGAGCAGTAACCCTATCTGGGGTCATTCCAGGACAGGTCAGAACTGCCCGTGACTGCTGGCTCCCTGGAGAGCTGACAAGCTACTCTAGCTTGGCCTTGGTTGGGGTGGGGGGATGTCAAGACAGAGGCTCTACCTGGAACTTCTGACCAGAAGCAGCCCACCCCGCCCCCACCTCTCCCAACAGGACAAGGAGGACGAGGATAAGCGCTTCGACATGCCGCACTCGTGGGTGGAGCAGCTTGAGATCTCCCCAGAAGGCACGCACACTTCGTGTTCACTCCCCTCCCCGGCCCCCGGGTTCCCGGGACAGTCTGCCCACGGAGGCTGCCCTGGCCCCGTATTCCCACCCCTCCCGCTTCCTGCTGCCCCCTCCTTGCCCTTCCTCCCCACCACACACTCAGCTCTGCTGTCGAGGGCCAGACACCAGTCTGGGGTACAGGAGGGGGCTCAGTTAACTCAGGTGGGAGGATGATGGAGTGTGGGAGGTGATGGAGGACAGAGGACCAGGACAGTCATCCCCCTCCCTGGGCCCGCCCTGCCAGGAGGAGGCCAGGCACGGTACCCAAGTGGCACAGGGGAGGGGAGGGGCATGACCAGGGAGGGGCAGGCAGACAAAGCAGAAGGACAGGGATGCTCGTGCACCATGCCAACGTCTGCTGGCTGCTGAGGATCCCGTCTGGGAGTGCTGGGCCCACAGGGACGGCATAGGCCATAGGCTATTCTGACAGAGTGGGAAGGGCGAGAGAAGGGGTCTTAAGGACCCAGGGAAGGAGCACCCATCCCAGCCCTGGGTTGGGGTCTGGGGGGTGGGTGGGGAGAAAGGGCTTCCAGGAGGAGGGGTCATCTGAGCTGAGCTGTGAGGCATCAGAAGAAGTCAGCTTAGGGCAGGAGGGGTGGCCTGGCAGCAAGTGTGTGGAACGCCAGGGTGCGGGTCTTCCAGTCAGGCTCAAATCTGAGGACTCCTCCCTGGCAAGAGCCACCGCTGTTGTCCATTGTCCTCTGTCCCCCTGGAGTGGGCTTGGGACCTTCAGGAGCTTAGCAGACAGCTCCATGGGCAGTGGCCAGGCGAGTGGCTTAGTGGGGTGGGCCTCCCCTCCCCTGGTCTGGGGAGGCCCCTCACCCCAGCCCACTCCGTGTCTGCAGTGTTCGAGACCCGCTGCCCGAACGGGAAGAAGGTGATCCAGTACAAGATGGCCAAGCTGGAAAAGTGGGCCTCATATCTCAACAGCAATGGCCTCGTGTGCCGCCTTAGCACCTACGAGGACTCGGAGTGTAAGGCGGGCAGCCTGGGGGTGGGGAGCCAGTCCCCCAACATGCTGTGTGACACGGGGCACATCCCCGATGCTCCCAGTGTGAGTGTGGGCCCTGCTGGCCCCTGTGTGCTGGGAACGGTGGCACGGAGGCCGGGATAGGTAGCCTGGCTGCAGCCGGCCCCCACCTGCCCCGCAGGCACCAAAATTCTGGAGGTGAAGGAGTGGTTCCAGAATCGGGAGGACAGGCTAGAACTGAGGCACCTAAACAAGGTCACGGGCCTGATCATCGACTACTTCAAGCCTGGCCACCCCCAGGCTCTGCGTGGTGAGTGACCCCCACCGCTGGGCCAGCGAGGGGCCCTGGTGGCACCTCACACACTCCTTAGCATAGCCTCCGTGTGGTTGGCGTACAGTGGGAAGAACCGGTATCCAGGTACCCACAGAGTTCTTTGGGTAGCAAGCAACAGAAACTGCCCTGCCTCCCTGTGCAAACCAGCAGTGAGGTTGCAGGCAGCTCAGAAAACGCAAAGAGACATGACAAGTGACCGTGAGGGAAAGTGAAAGCCAGGGCCATCTGCCGATTCTGCAGTTGGGATCTCACCATGGAGGCCACATTTACAGAGGGGTCGGGATGCTGAGCAATGAAACCGACAAAGGCCTGGACAAGGGCGATGCAGAGGGCGCAGGGTGTGGAAGTCGTGGGCGTGACTTTGAGCCCTGGGAAGGGAGGGAAGCCCCGTGTTTTAGGAAAGAATCAACAGGGGTCAATACACCATTTTAAAAAAAGGTCAAGAAAGGTCAACCTCACTTGATGGTTGAAATAAAAATAAGTAAAACTAGATCACTAAGGGACCATCTTACCACCTTCACGTCATCAAAGATGCAAAAATGGTCCTGCAGGGAGGGAGCCGGTGAGCGAACAGCCGGCAGTTGCCCGGTTGCTGGTGGCAACGCAGCAAATGGACAGGGAGGGCATTTGGGCAAAATAATCAATACCAGCCTTAAAACATCTGCTGTGACCAGCAGTTCAACGGCTGAGAATTTGTCCTGAGCAAATCATTTTCCCCCGCCGGACAAGAATCTTTTCTGAAATGCATGATATGCAGATATTCATCATGATGTTGTTTTTAATAAGAAAAAGGCTGGAAGCAGCACAACTACCCAGCAGTGGGGGCTGGGCTTCAGCCCTGAGGCGCATCCCTGTGCGGTCATGGGTGTGCCTTCTCCCCGGGGTCCAGGGCCTGGGCTGACCCCGCCGCCTCCGGCCCCGCCCCTCACCGCAGTGCACTCGTACATGTCCATGCAACCTGAGACGGACCGCGTCATGGAGTTCTACAAGACGGTCCGTGTGGACGGCCTGATAAAGCGGGAGGAGACGCCCAAGACGATGACCGAACACTATCAAGGGCGGCCTGACTTCCTCGCCTACCGCCATGTCACTTTTGGGAACAGGGTCAAGAAGTTGACTCTGAATAGCACAGAATCAAACCCCCGGCCCATGCTGGTAAGCACTTACTGGGCCTGGGGCACAGGGTGCCTGCCCGCTCTGGCAGGCTGATGGGGACGCCCGGCTTTGGGACAGCACCTTCCCAAAGCAACCTTGCCCATCAGTGCCCTCAGCCACTAGGCCGGGGAGGTATTATTTCCTTACTGTTATAAAAAGTGTAAACTTAGACTAAACATTGAGAATATGTAGAAAAATATAACTATATGGAAAATACAAAACAGAGAGAGAAAAAGTGTAAAAAGTAAAAAATATCTCAGAATGGCATCTCTCAGATATGACTACAAAATACTGTGTAGGTTTGGTTTGGAGAGTCTCTTCCAGCTTAACTGAGATGTGCATGTAGGTGGGATCCCTGTATCACCCACTTAACGTTAAATTGTGCATTTTTTCTTCATATCATTGCAAATTATTTGACAACTGAATTTTATGGCTGCATACAAAAAAAAAAAAACTCTTTCTAGCATTAAGGGCTATCTAATAATAAAGAAGGTTGCCTGGAGAGGTAGTGAGCTCCCGGTTTCTGGAGGTGAGCAAGTAGAGTCTTGCGGCGGGAGCTAGAGAAGAAATCAGCACCACTCAGGACTGGAGTGGCTTGGCACTGAGAACCACTGTCTGGCTAGGCAAGGCTGCTCCACAGAAACCCTCAAATGACCCTAGACCCCAGTATCCCTTGTTCCTGCCCTCGGGGCCGCGCAGAGATTCTCTTTCCCACTGCCCATCCTTGGCACGTTCTGACCCCGCCCCCAGAAAATCACAGAGCGGTTCTTCCGCAATCCCACGAAGCCGGCGGATGAGGACGTGGCAGAGCGCGTGTTTCAGATCTTGGAGGAGCGCATCCAGCTGCGCTACCACTGCCACGAGAACCACATCACGGCCTCCCGGCGCGAGTTCGTGCGGCGCACTGAGGTGGACAGCAAGGGCAACAAGATCATCATGACGCCAGACATGTGTAGCAGCTTCGAGGTGGGCCTGGGGGCCGTGGCGGGGGCGGGGGCGGGTGGGGTGGGTGAAGGGAAGGAACTGGGGCCCTGTGCCCACCTCCTGGGAGTACTGCGGTGGACACTCCGAGTTCCCAGCCTGCAAGTTCATCTCTGCCCCCTGGGAAAATCAAGAGCTCCCATCCGGAGACCCGTCTCTTTGCAGCTCTTCTGAGAGAGAACCCTCGCCTTTCCACCAAGAAAGACAGCCCAGCAGGCAGAGAGACTACTCTGCATGGTTCCTACCCCCGGAGGCCTGGGCAGAGCAGACCTCAGATCTGCAGACCAATATTGGCGGAGACGGTCCTCTCACCGCCACGGGGCCGGCTTTCCTAGTTCAAATCCGCACTCTCCCAGCACATCCTTTCAAGTTTCTAGTTTCTCTTCTAGTATGATCTGTGTTTTTATAGATGAGGATACTGAGGCCCAGAGAAGTTAAGCAACTTGCTTAGCGTCACACAGCTGGAAAATGGCAGGGGGAGATTTCAACCCAAGAGGGCTGGCTCCAGAGTCTGTCCACGCCCACAGCCATTGCTGCCTCTCTGTGTCACTGTCATTGCTGTTCTAGGTGGAGCCCACGGAGCACACCAAGAAGCTTCTCTACCAATATGAGATTATGATGCAGCTGAAGAAAGAGGAGAAGTTATGCAGACATCAGATCTGGGAGTCGGAGCTGGAGGTGGGGTCCTGTGGGAGAGTGGACAGGTAGGAGGTGGCAGGGGTGGGGGGGGTGCCTTAACTATGCCCTCCCCCACTTTCCAATTCAGGTACTGGAGATCCTGAAGCTTCGAGAGGAAGAGGAGGAGGCGCACATGCTGACTATCTCCATCTACGACACGAAGCGCAATGAGAAGAGCAAGGAGTACCGGGAGGCCAGGGTGGGCCTCGCTCCCTGACCCAGACCCGTCACCCACCCCAGGGAGCACTCAGGAGCCAGGACAGGTCTCCCCCACCTCCAGGGGCTGTGGCCAAGCTGCGGCCTCTCCTTCATGGGGCAGGAATGAAAGTCGTGCACCCACCACCACCGGCGGCTCCCCTCGGAGTTGAGACCTGGCCCCAGAAAGCCACCTCTGGCCACCAGCCCGAGTTCTCTATCCCCTGCGGCCCAGGGTGTTCAGGTTACACCCTCAGGTTGCAAGGCCCAGCCTGGTCTCGACACCAGCTTCTAAATCTCCTTCATCAACCAAGGAGAGATTTCTAAAAATAGTTTGAGGTTGGAGAAGCAGGACAGAGCATCAGATGACCAGTTCTCAGACTCCCGGGGATGGACATCAGCCCCCACCTCTCCACTGTCCCTGGCCCGTGTCTGCCAACACAATGGAAGGCTCCAGGGTGAAGGTGAAAAAGGGAGAGAATGACTGGCCATTTTTGATTTAACATCATTCATAACAGCCATGTGTTACCATTTACTGAGCAAGTGCCTACTGAGCGTCAAGTGTGCTGAGGGTTAGGTAGGGAGACACCGGTTCACGTAAGACAGGTTGGGCTGCTACCAATAACCACAGGCACAAGAGAGCACACAGCCTCCTTCTGAGACTTGAGTCCCAGCGGCGCCAAGCACGGGGAGCTGGATTTGAGGCCTGGTTTTGTAAGATCACGTGTTGTTGCAGAGCTGGCCAGGAGGTCTCTGCAGCCCCTGCTGGCCCAGGTGACTGCCACCCCCACCTCTACAGGAGCGCGTCATGCATGAGGAGGATTTGCAGCAGGTGGAGACCCAGCTGGACTATCTGGCCCCATTCCTGGCACAGCTGCCCCCCGGAGAGAAGCTGACACGCTGGCAGGCCATTCACATCAAGGAGGAGTGCCTCAGTGACTTCAAGCAGCGGCTCATTGACAAGGCCAACCTCATCCAGGCCCGTTTTGAGAAGGTACGGCCAGGGCCCAGGCAGAGGACCTTGGCATCCTCATCTTGAAGAGATGAGGTGGTTGCCCATCATGTCACAGACTTGTAAGGGACTAATTGCTTGGTGTTTCCAAAAGACCAAGTTGTTATTCCTTACTCTTGTTCATTGGGTAGAAGAGTAAATGAAGGGATGGGGTGGATGGGTGAGTAGTGGATGAATGGATGGGTGGTGGACAAATAGGATGGATGGATGGGTGACAGAGGCATGGGTAAATGAATGAATGGATGGGTAGTTGAATAGATGGGTGGAAGGATGGATGGGACGAGGGCTAGGTAGATGAATGAATGAATGAATGGATGAATGGATGGGTAGGTGGATGGATGGTTGGATAAATGGATGGATGGATGGTGCATTGTTACAACTGCTAGTCCTTGATGCATTTCTGTTGGTTGGAAGTATACCACACAGTTCCCATGTATTATCTCATTTAATCTTCACAAAGAGCTCCTGGTGGTGTGGTGGGTGTGTACAATGACCTTCATTTGGCAGACAAAAAATGTGAAGCTCTGAAAATGTAATTTGTTCAGAGTCACATGGCTGTCTCAGCCTTGAACGCTGCTCTGTCCTCATGGACTTGATTTCCCTCTAAATACAACCCCAGTGGCTCCCACTCAAGACATTTTTTGGCCATGCCTCTCTGTTCCTTTGGCTTCTGTGGGTGGGGGTAGCAGAGGCAACCCTCATTGGCTGTCTGGTGACCAGGGGGACTCAGCCTACAGCCTGGGTGAGGGTCAGGGCTCATCAGACCTGCTCTCTCCTCCCTGTGCCTGCAGGAGACCCAGGAGCTGCAGAAGAAGCAGCAGTGGTACCAGGAAAACCAGGTGACCTTGACACCGGAGGACGAAGACTCGTACTTGAGTTACTGCTCTCAGGCCATGTTCCGCATCCGCATCCTGGAACAGCGGCTCAATCGGTGAGGGGGCAGGGGAGCCCGAGGGGACCCAGCTGGAGGCAGGAGCGCCAGCTTTGTCACCCCTCACCACCTCTCACTCCCTCTGCTTCCAGACACAAGGAGCTGGCCCCCATGAAGTACATGGCTCTGGAGGAAAAGCTCTGCAAGGACCCATGCCTGGCGGAGCTCCTGAAAGCCTTTGTTTGATGCCCATCCTGGGCCTCAGCCTAAGCTGCCAGAGAAAGAGAACTCCCCCAGAGCCCAGTTCCTGTGTTTCAGGAGCTCGGCCTCACCACCACACCACCCCTGCAGCCCTGCTCATTCCCGTTTCTCGTGATTTTCCTGTAAATAAACATACTTTGATTTGTGATTTATACCTCAGGTTTCCCAAGCTCCAGCCTTTCTCTTTTCCCTTCTTTGTCTGTAGTCTAGGACCACCCCCCTCCACCCACCTTGGCTGCCTTCCTCGTTGACTTCCCTGTCCTTCTCCCCGCTGCAGCGCTGAGCCATTACAGCAGTTCTGCAGATAGTCTCGAGAACTATCTAGCCTAAAACGTCAATAATACTGAGGTTGAGAAACCGTGTGCAGGCTCAGTGGAAACGAGTGAAGTATAACCACATGGTTGGATTTCTCAAAAATAGTATCAAAGCTTCCAGATACAAAAAAAGTATGTACTGCCTGATTCTATTTCTATAATGAACAACGAAAAGCAAAATTCATCAACGGTCTTAGAAGTCAGGATAGTGGCCACTCTTGGGGTTGAGGGTTAGTGAACAGAGGGGAGCACCAAGGGGACTTCTGGGGTGTTGGTAATACTCTTCTTGACCTGAATATGTCCAGATCGTGAAAATTCATCCACCTCATACGCTCGCAGTATATGGGGTTGTATATTACATATACTTCAGTAGAAAGTGTTTCAAAATGGTGATCGTGAATCTAATCAAGCTTTCACTTCCATTTAACAAGAAATTCAGGGGAAAGGAATAAGGTAAATGACACTACAAGGAAAAAGTCAGACAAAAGTATAATGTGGGATAATCTACAAGGTATATGGCCCAATTTCTTCAAAAGATCGATGTCATTAAAAAAAAAATCAGGGAACCCAAAATAGATTGAGCTTAAAAGAGCCAAGTGTGCTGAATCTTGATCGCTCCCCAGTTAGGAAAAGAAGTTATTAAAACTATTTTTGGGGACGATTATGAAAATCTGGACTGGAGGAGTTGTTAGTTTTCTTAGGTGTGGTGATACAATGGTTGTGTAGCGCAAGGGACTGACTTTTTTTTTTTTTTTTTTAAGATTTTATTTATTTTTAGAGAGAGGGGAAGGGAAGGAGAAAGAGAGGGAGAGAAACAGCAATGTATGGTTGCGTCTCACGTGGCCCCCACTGGGGACTTGGCCCGCAACCCAGGCATGTGCCCTAGACTGGGAATCGAACCGGGACCCTTTGGTTCCCAGCCCGTGCTCAATCCACTGAGCTACACCAGCCAGGGCAAGGAACTGACTTTTAAGAGTTACATGCTCAATAGTATTTAGTGCCAGGGTGAAAAGTCTTGATATCTACAGCTCTTGAATGGTTCGGAAAACACACACACACACGCACACACGGATCTAGCAAAAAGTTAGCAAGAGTTGAAATCCACATGGTATCTTTCTCGGTCATCGTATTATTAAAGTATTATACATCATTATAGCATTCTTTCAAGCTTCCTCTATGAAGTTTTCATATCAAAAGATGAGAAATATAGCGTAGGCAGTTTTGATCGGATTTTATTCTCCTAATCTATGCCTCTTTGGATAGTGCCCAGGCGCCTCTCCAGACAGCTTCCAAAGTACAAGGTGATGAGTGGACCCTCTACCTCTCTCTGGCAGAGAGGCTGCAGTATATTGGAGAATAAGCCCTCCCCACCCACGAATCGCAAATGGCGCCTGCGTTTCTTGGATTCCTAGTCGGAGGTCCCCGTGAGGCAGCGGCCCACTCCTCCATCCACCGAGACGTCGGCCGTGGGGGCAGACCTCCCCAGCTGCACGCTTGACTCCGACCCGGAATCAGTCTCTGTTCCCCTGTGGGCCTTCTTTAGAAGACAAGCCGGTGTTCCAGCCAAAGAAGAAGGAAAGGTCCTCAGACCACCTGCGGAACCGCCCTCAGGTAAAAGGAAGAAGCAGGAAACACGGCAAAACGCTGGGTACTCCTCTCCGCTTCGCCCTACTCCAAGATGGAACTTCCGCGGCTTCACTCGGCTCCCAACGTTCCCTTTCCATTGGCTACCTGGAAATTGGTGTTTCAATAATCAGAACGCTGATTGGTCGAGCTTGGACGGTTGCTAAAGCGATTGGTACATCCGCCATTGGAGGCCTCGCAAATTTTTTAAATGCAACTAGGTTCGAGGAAGAGAAGGCAAGGTGGCGGAAACAGAAAGTTTGAGGCGGAGGCGGGCCCAAGGAAAGGTAGCCCGCATTGGTTTATTTGAGGCCGAGGGGCGGCTCTTGAACTCTCCTTCCTCGTGATTAGCCCAATTCGGGAAAAGAGGGCGGGTATTTAGGGAAAGCGGCAGAAGTGTCTGCTTTGATTGGTCAAACCTGGCGGCAGGAGGGGCGCTCGCAGAGACGGATTGGTGGAGAAGGCGAGGAGGGAGGGGCTCTGAGTCGGAGGTTTTGTTGTGAGGGTCGGTTGTCAAGCAGCGGCCAATCAGGGCAGGGGATGGAGGCAAGTGGGGGTCGCCGGAGCGAAGCCTCGGCCTCGGGAGCCGCTGCTGCAGGTGGAGTGGGCTACGGGGAGAGGAGGCGAGGGCACATACGGTGGGCCCTGCATCAGGCCGAGCCAGGTGGGGCTCGGCCGTGCTGCGGTGGAGAGGGCTTTGGGCGCGCGGAGGTTGGAACCCGTCCCCGCAAGCTGAGAGGAGTGGGAGGATCAGCGGAGGCCAAGGGACCAGCCTTAGCTCGGGTGGGGCGGGACCGGCGTGGAGGCCTGAGGGCCAAACCAGGGAGGCCGGAAGCAGAGCTGGGGGTCTGCGGGAGGATGGGTGATAAATAGGGACGCTGGAAGCCCGAGAGCGAATGAATGGGGATACTGGTGGCAGAGGGGAAAGGGCAGTAAAGGGGTCTGGCGAGGCAGGGACCACATTAGGGAGCTCAGGAGACAACATGTGTGCGAATGGGGGACTAGAGAGGCAGGACGGGGGAACCTAGGGGAAAGGGGATGGAGAGGAGAGGCTTCATGGGGGAAAAGGCGTGGAGGAAGGGAGAGGAGGCACCGTGGGTGGCCTTTTAAAGTTGAGGAGTCATACCGACTGGTGCCCAGCTGGGACCTAGTTCCCAGCGCTGTCCTTGGGAATTTCAAGAGACCGGGAGGAGTTCCCTTGCCACAAACTGGTGGTGGAGGTTGGAGTGATGGATCCTCGGGGCCCTGTTTGACATTCTCCCCAGAGAAGACTTCAGTACCTGTCCCTGGGGTGCCTCTCCTGGGCCCCTAAGCTTAGCCTTGACTCCACCCCCTTCCCATAGGTCAGACAAAACAGTGACTCCCAGAAATCTATCAAACCTGCAGACATGTGCTCTTCCTCGCCCCACTGCGGCTGCTGCTGCTGCACCTCTGGCACCAGCCTCCTGGAGCAGCGCCTCCTCCCATCATCCTGGCCTCTGGGAGGACCTTCTTTTTCCCTGGGTTCCTAGTCACCCTGCCTGAGGTACCCCCTCTCCTGATTCTCAAATTCAGTTTACTGCAGCTCCTGGCCCTGGTGGCTTTGGTGGGTGTCTGTCTTTATCCAGTGTCCTTGGTGATCCAAAGAGCTGCAGCTGCAATCTACAATTCAGACACCCCCACCCCCACCACTGAGCTCCCACCAGTGTTTTCTAACAAGCCGTCCCCTCTGTTTGTTTTCCAGCACGCCGTTGAGCTGAGATGGCTCAGCCTGACATTCCATGATCCAAGATCCCGCCAGGCGTGCTCAGGCTGCTGTGGATGACTTAAAACCAAGAGTTGGTCCAGAGTCAGGAGAAAGGCATTCTGTCTGCCTGGATGCGTGGGAACTCCCTGCCACCTTGATTGGCAGATCTGGGGGGGGTCCACCCCCACCCCTCAAGGAAAACAGTCTTTTGTGGGTGGAGCTTCAGGTGCCAGACGGCTGAAGGATGGCCACCCCTGTGGTCACCAAGATGGCCTGGAAGTTGCGTGAGTGGATTTCTTTTTTTGTTTCACACCCCATTTACCCTGTTAGCTGTTTGTTCCTGGGGTGGCCTGAACCCCCAGCTTTGTCGTCTATTCTTGGCCCAAGGGGAGGCTCCCAGGCCTTGGAGTAAGACAGACCAAACGCAACTCATGACTTTGGCACTTAGCTGGGTGGCGTTGGCCAGGCAACTAAACCTCTCGGAGGCTTAGTTTCCTGTCTGTACAAACAGATAATCACACCTATGTTCTAGAGTTGCTGCGAGGTTCAGTGGATGTAATAAAGCACTTAGTGCAGGAGTTCCAGTCAGGCCGACGGGCGGGATGGGGCGAGAAATCCCGAAAGACGTTCCCAGCATTTTCAGACATCCCAAAGTCAAACTTCCCCCATCAGGTGAGGGCATCTTGGGGCGGGGCCAGGGGGAGAGGACGGACAGGGGGATGTCGGCAGGACTCTGGCGCGTAACTGAGTGTGGGCACGACCTGCCCCCATCGTTACACAGCAGTTCCGAACTCTTTGATCGGAGGGCCTCTTTATCCTCTAAAGAATTACTGAGGGCCCCGAAGAGTTCTTGTTTATGGGGGGCAAATATCTATCATTATTTACCATGTTAGTGATACTGGGACATTTTCAAACAAGGACACGTAATCAAACAGGCCATTAATGATGATGTCATATATCTTCTGGAAAACTCCACTGTGTTCTTATGAGCAAATGAGAGCGTAAAAGTCAAATACCATCTTAGTATTATTATAAAAATAGCTTCATTCTCTTGGATCCCTTCATTCTCTTGGATCCCCTGAAAGGATCTTGAGGACCCCAAGTTTCCCCAGATCTTTTTTTTTTTGAGGACTGCTGCCCTACTCATTGGTGCCTCTGTGGGCGCCCCCCCCTCGGAGTACCTGGTTGGCATAATTTTGGTGCCCAACTGGTCACCCTGTTCTTTGAGTTGTTCCTTAGCAGTTCCCAGAAGCTGGGGCAAGGCTCCTTCATTTCTTAACTGTGGGAACTTGGGTAAAGCTGTTTGCTGGGCCTCAGTGTCTTTATTTGTAAAATGAGAGTTTGGACCATTTTCAAATTGTTGTCCTAAGCCCAACGGTTCTGGGAGAATGCTGTTAAGGTTTCCTAAGAAAGGAACACTTTGGACTGAGTGGCTTTGTATTTGCCGGGGTTATGTATCTATCCCTTTAACAGCTGGCCTTCCCTGAGCTGAGAGCCAGGCATCAGGGAGGCAGTAGGAGGCAAAATAGACAAGGTCCCTGTGAAATGGGGTGCAGAGCTTGGGAGAGCGACTGGCAGGAATCAGATTGCCACGCTCCTCTGTCCCGCCTTGAATTCTAAGCTGGGACCTGTGCTTTGGATCAGTTAACTAGGTGATGGGGAGTCGGGTAGGGAGGTATTGAAGGCTTCCTGAACCGCACGTACAGAGGCCCTCAAGCGGGAAGTTCAGTGCAGTGGAAGACGTCTAGGGAGCCATGGGCTGCAGCAGAGCATTGGGGAGAATGTGGTCCCACAGAGGCTGGCGAGGACCCCGGCCCTTCTGAGGCTTTGCTTTAGCTGAAAGGCAAGGCCGCGCCGTGAAAGTGTTCGGGTCGGAGGTCATGTGTTTAGGTGTTTGACCGTTTCACTGCACAGCAGTTCAGCTGTCTGAAGGGCCCAAAGCTAGTGACCTCTGACTCCTTGTGGCTCTAGAGTCTGAGAATCAGAAGGTGCTTGGCCCGCATGGGGTCACTGAATACAAGTTCTTTATAAGTCCTCGGCGCCTCTGGCCAGAAGGTGGTCACGGGGTGCTCTGGCTGGGACACGGGGCCCAGGCTGTGCCATCAGGCGGTAGTATGAAGACAGGAACGTTGTCTCTCATTCCCCTGCCGTCTCCCCAGAAACAAATGTATTATGAATTAATGGCTGTGTCCAGGGGCAGTGGTCCTGAGGCCCGGAGAGGGATGGCGGTGGGCCCAGCCAGAGCTTTCCCTGGAAAGCATGAGAGGCGGGGTAGACACCCAGGCCTGTAGGTAGGTCGCAGGCGGGGGCAGGGCACACATGGAGTGACGTCAAAGGAGGGCAGAGGGCCTGAGGCTTGGGGACCAAGTGCTCAGGGAGAAGGTAGTTCATGGCTTTCTGGTCTGGGCAGCACTTTGAACTGGCAGAAGCTCTTGAACAGGCCAGTGCCTGTGGCTAGAGCCCCGGAGGAGCCCAGGCTACTCGGTCCCTACTGTGTCCACAGCTAGAGAGGGGCAGGGCCCTGAGGCCCTGGCTGACATTTGGGCTCCAGGGGACTCTCGCCCTGGCTAGGGCCGGGTGCTGCCTGTGCCCAGCTCTGGCCAGGCTCTGAGCTTGAGCCCACGGCCGAGTTCCCAGGCAGTGTTGATAGCCCCACTGAGCCAGGCTGTGGGGCCAGCAGCCTTCCTGGGTCTGGTTCCCCAGCTTCCCTGTGGTCTGAGGCCCGTACCACAGAGACCCCCAGGCAGGGTGGAGGCTGTCATCCAAGCCAGCCTCCCAGTTGCCTCCCAGTTGCTTCCTACTTGCCTCAGGGTGTTGGCATGGTGGGGTTTTCCCTCTGCCTGGGTCCAGGGACCTGTCTTGGCCCTATCCCTTCCTCTCAAGAGGGACTCGCTCAGGAATGAGCTTGGAGACCTGGGCTGCCTCCTGGCTTCTTGCTGTGTCTCATTCCCCCTGGAGCACTGATGCCCCTGGGGCTTTACTCTGCTGCCCCACCGCTGCCCCAGCAGGCAGACCAGGGCTGTTGAGGCTGCCTACAGAGGTCTCACCTCCCACTGTCTGGTCAGCCCTCACTCCCACCCCCTCACACCCAGACCTCTCAGTCGGCTGCCCTCTCCTTGTGCAGCCCACCGGGGGCCCCAGTGCCCACTGTCTTCATGGTGATCGCCCTCAACCTGTCTGACAACACAGAGCACTTGCATGTCTCTGGCACGTCACGGGCACGTCTCACTGAATCCTCAGCAAGTCAGTGAGCCAGGCCCTTTCATTATCCCCACTTACCAGGCGAGGAGCCCCGCCCTCAGAGAGGGTGAGTGACTAGTCTCAGGCCACACAGCCTGCAAGAGCAGAGATCAGATTAGAACGAGGTCCGTGATTCTGAAGCTGGGGGCTGGAGCCCTGGGTGAGCTCCCCCGGGGGATAACTTGTCTAGACTTGGCCTAAACGGTTCTTAAAGTGTCTTCCCCAAGGAGGGGTTTGTGTGCACAGTGAGTGGCAGCTCGCGAGGTGCTTAGGTCAATATTTTCTATCTCAATAATTGTTTTCATTTTTCTTTTTGTGTCGCAGAAAAAATATAATAAACACTTGTAACTTCATGGATATTATTGCTTATAAGACAGAGTTAAATAAAAATACCAAGTCAATTTTAAAAACCGAGCATAGTGAGATCAGTAATATTACCAGTCAATGTACAGAAAAGGGAAGAAAACCATGAGGCCTCAGGGTTGGGCAGGAATGACTGCGGTTGAGAAATAGCCATTTCTGGTGCAGGCCCAGGCCCAGCCTTGTCAACTGGTGTCACAAGGGGTGTCTGGGCCCAGAGGGGAGCTGAAGGGGCAGAGCTCTCAAGAGGGGCCTCTGGTGCCAGGGTCGTTGCCCTGCATGGCCCGTCCAGCCCCTGACTGCCCCTCGTGCCTTTCCTGTGTAGAGGAGATCGTCGCCCATGCCAGCAACGTGTCCTCGCTGGTGCTGGGCAAAGGCTCCGGGCGGCTGCTGGCGACAGGTGGGGATGACTGCCGTGTCAATCTGTGGTCCATCAACAAGCCCAACTGCATCATGGTGAGCCTCGGTGGGCCGGCGGGGGCGGGGGACTGTGAGCTGGGCGGGGCTGCGGGCAGCAGCAGGCACCTGCTCCTCGGGGCCCCCAGCCCAAGGGCAGGGGGACAGAGCACAACATCCGTGCCTCCCCCAGCTGTCTGCTCAGGCCACCCCAGATGGCAGGGACAATGGCCAGCCCTCAGGAAGAGGGACATCCCCCAGCTGTAGAACAGCACTCCAGGGAGCCTGCATGAGGTTAAAATGAATTTGAGCCCGTCCGTCCACCCTCAGCTCTGTGTCGGGGGTGACTGATGTGTTCGCTACCTCATGCCACTAAAAGGGTTTCAGGGCGCTTGGCTGGAGCTGGTCGGGGAGCTGGTTCTCTAACAGCACCTTCCCCTGCTGCTCACACAACTGCATTCGGTACCGAAAACTGTGGTCCAAAACAGGAAGTCGCGAAGGAGGAAAAAGCACATCATCCAAAGACCGCTGTGTGGGTGGTTTGGTCTGTGCCCCGGTAGGTGCTGATGTAGATACACAGACACGCAGGTATATGCATGTGCAGACGTGTTTCTGTGCATGTACACATGTGCAAGCACACGTACTTGTGCACACACAGAAATATGTTATTGAATGGAACAATAGGTTATTAAAAATAACAATACGTGAGCATTTTCCTGTGTCAACAAAGGCCCTTTAGCGACACGATCTTCAATGGCCTGGTGGTATGCTGTTGTGGGAGGAGCCAGAAGTAGCGGAGCCCCGCCCTGCCCCCAGTGTGGGGGATGCCCCAGCGCCTTTTGGCTCAGCTTAGGCACATGGTGAACATTCTCGTCTGCCTACGTCTTTGAACAGATCTGTGATCGATGCATTAAATCCAAAGGGGTGCACTTTTTAAAAAACGTTTTCAAAACAGGTTGCCAAGTTGCCCTCCAGAAATCCACCAGGAGCAGGGGAACCTTACTCCCTCCCCACTCAGGCGTGCAGCGCCGGCTGGTACTGTGCTCTGACGCACAGGTCCATCCCAAGGTGTGCTCCTGCCAACGGTGTTTGGGAGTCGGACCAGCTGCTTCTCACTGAGGAGCAGTTTTACTGTCCCCAGCCCCCATGAGGAACCGTCTCAGCAAACACTGATGGAGTCACCACTGAGCCTTGGGGTGGGGAGTGACACCCCACAGATTTCGGACTTCGGCCGCTCTCCCGAGGGCTGGAAATGCTGGCCCTTTTCCACCCGTCCTCCTGGGCTCAGCCTGGCCGGCTGAGTTGGATGAGACTGTGCGTGGTTTCCGGCAAAGTGACTCCCAGGCTGTGGGCTCTGAGAGCCCCTTCCTGGGAGTGCGGCTGGGTCCTCCAGGGACCCAGGCCTTTCAGAGGGGCGAGATGGGTGCTGCTGGCGAGCCAGGCTCAGTGCCGCCACGGTCTCCGCTCCTGAGGGGCTTGGGCCAGCAGAGAGTGGAGATGGAGCAGAGCCTAGGTGGGTAGCAGTTTGGACTCAGACCAAAGGGTCGGCTGCTGCCCTCCAAGGGGCCCAGGGCATTTCCGCAGGTGACGTCTGTCAGGAGCACAGTAAGCAGGGGGAGTGGTGGGAGCATGACCGGGGTCTGGCCCATTCTTAGCACTGGGAGCTGAGGCCAAGGCCGAGAGGCGGCTGCTCCGCCGTCTGGGAGAGCCTGGGTGTGGCTCCGTTGATTGGGCCACTTCTTGCTGACGTACTTCCTGGGGGCCCCTAATTTGGGGCAGCAGCTGGGGGTCTGTCCACGCAGTGCACTGAAGCTTCCACCTTCTCTCCACAGAGCCTGACGGGTCACACGTCCCCAGTGGAGAGTGTCCGCCTCAACGCCCCCGAGGAACTCATTGTGGCCGGCTCGCAGTCAGGCTCCATCCGCGTCTGGGACCTGGAAGCTGCCAAAAGTAAGCCTCTGCGCTTGTCTTTCCCGCAGGCCCTTGTCCAGTCGCTTCCCCCTGTCCCGACTAGGCTGGGTGCCTCCCTCCCGGAGCACTGACCGGACAGTGTGGTGACCCCCCCAGCTCCCCAAAGCCTGGCAGTAGTGACCGCACTCCCATCTCTGAGCACTCACACCGAGGAACTGCCTAGTGATGTCCGAATGGACGACTATGTGGATGGGCGGGTGGGTGTCTGTGTGGATTCTGCACCTGGAAGGACATCGAGTGCCACACAGGACACGTGAAGGGGTGAGGTGGCCATGCGGGGCATACTGGGGCTGCCCCGAGTCGAGGCGTCTCTGACTGCTGCCTGCAGGAGTGGGGCTGGGTGGCCGGGCCTTCGGTCCCCTTGTGCTCTGCTTTGATTTCGCTTTCGCCGCTAGAGGGGCCAGACAGAGTGTGGGCGTCACGTGCCGGCCGTTCTGCAAATACCCACAGTGGAGAAAGGGAGCCTGTGCCCCCTCCTTCCCATGCTCAGGGGCCTCAACCTTCTCTCCTTTTACCTGGAGTTTCGCTCCTTCCCTCCATCTTTCCAAACAGCATGGTTATACTGCGATTTCTTTCCAAAGACATTTATCCATTCGCACAGAACACGGTGCAGGCCCACACCGGGAGGTCCAAGGAAACCTGTCTGCTCGCTGTTGACGCCCGCCTCTCGTTTGGCCCTCCTGGCACGTCGGCCTGGAGGACGGGGGAAGAAAGGGCGGCGTGGATTCTGGCAAGCCCACTTCTCCCGAAAGAGAGCCCCCTGCTGTGCGGAGACACACAGGTCTCTGGGCCTCCCCTGCGGCGTGTGCTCTGCCCCAGCTGTGGGACAGTGGCCATCGTCCACGCGCACCCCATGGCCAGCTTCATCCTGCCCAGGGGCAGCGGTCTTCTTGTGTAGATGGCCCTCAAGAAAGATGGCGCCCTGGGCCTTTTGGGTGATGCTTGCCTGCCTAGTGGTGGGCTGCTTAAGAAGAACAGACCCCAGGATCTCTTAGAACAAATGGGCTGCAGGCTTATTGTCTCAGCACATGGTCCCACTGCCTGGCCACGCACAGGACCCGTGGTATCTGCGCTGGGGCATCACCGGGCTCCAGGGGCCAGGACAGAACAAGGCCGGCTGCCTGGGCTCCAGCTGAGAAAGCAGAAAAGCTCAGGCAGAAGGCGGTTCTCCACCTGGGGAGCCTCTGCCTGGACCCAGATCCCAGGGGATGGCACCAGCCATTCACCAGGCCCCGAGGAGCAAGGGGCAGGAGAAAAGACATGGGCGCCGTGCGTTCTCAGTCGTGAGTGTTTCACACTTGAGGGAAACGTGAGCGTTCCTGAAGGTGGATGAAGAATGGAAACTGGGGACCACTGTCTGGAACCCCTGGGCACTTGAGCTCATCACACGCGCGTGGCCAGACCCCACTCCCAGGACAGGGCTCAGAAGAGCGGCAGCACAGTATCTGGCTTTCAGTAAGCTTCCGGGAGTTCTGACGCAGAGCCAGGTGGGTCAGGCCTGGAGCTTGGTGACAGCCCTGTGGCTGGGAGTGGCAGAAGCTGGGACTCGCGTCCTTGTGCCAAAGTTCCCATCCCAGCGGTCTCCACCCTGTCATTTGCTGCCTAGAGTTTGGGGGATTTCTCTGGTGGGAGAGAAACTTGCCCTCAGCAGCCTTGGCAGGAAGAGCTAAGACCTGAGGCCCGTCTCCAGCCCTGCCCAGCACAGCGTGAGTGAGCAGGACAGGCTAATTAGCACCCGGGTACCGGAGGCGTTCTGGAAGAGCTGCTGACTGCCTCATCGGTTGCTTTGAAAGGCTGCCCATCACTGGGGGGGTTTGGGCAGAGGACAAGAAGCTGGCTGGGCAGGCTTGGAGGTTCCCTCATGACTCCTGTGGCAGATCCCTCGACGGAGGCCTCCTGAGGGCCCTCCTGGGACAGAAGAGCAAAGGCAGAAGTCACGCGGGAAGAATGCAGTCCTGCCTGCTCTCCATAGCACAGCCGAGGGCGAGGTCTGGGATGCCACAGGAAGGCAGCCTGTGCTTCAGGAAGCCGGCCCACGCAGGGCGGGACTCCCCACATCCTCCCCGGGCGTGGCAGGGTTTGGAAACCTGGCTGTGTGAGGCGGAGCCCAGGCTGAAGCAGGAGCCGGCACGAGTCTGCCCCCTTCAGGCCCTGGGCCGCATGGCATGTGCCTCCTTGACCAGACATGCAGCGCTGAGCCCCCAGTGCATGTGCTGCCGCAGACAGCGAGGAGGGGCAGCCGCGCAGGGTTTGGTGGGATCGAGTTAAGTGCTCAGTGGACAGGCGCCCTGTCACACTCTGTGAAGGACGCAAAGGGAGTGCAGTCCCGGAACTGCACGCCCAGTGGGATGCGTGATGTGGTGGGTGGCAGGATGGGCTTCGTCCTCTGGGCAGGTGGCGGCCAGAGCGGCTCTCTGTCACCCGCTCCCAGCCATGCCTGGCCTGTCCCAGGAGCTTGAGACACGTGTGACCCAGCTGCTCAAGAGCCAGGCGCCTGGTTTAGGTTCTGGCTGGCTCTGCATCTTGCTGGCTGGCCTCCAGTGGGCCGCTCCCCTTGGAGCCTCTGGCTTCGGAGGGCTTGGGGAGGCTCGTGCTCAGAATCACTCGGCCTGTTCGGGGCACATGGGAGGTGCACAGTGGATGTCCTGGGACGAGGCGGGTGCCCAGAGACCACGGCACTGAGCACTACCAGTCATCGCTGGGGCCACAAGACGGAGAACCAGGACGAGTGCCCGAGGAGAAGGTTCGCCGTGGGAGACGGGGGAAAGGATGAAACCAGGCTGTGCAGGAAGAAATTACACTGAGGATTTTTATAACTCGCGTTTGTGGAGCACTTTCCACGTGGCAGGCCCGCGCTAAGAACTTTGTGTCCGTTTTATTACATAATCCTCACCGTGACCCTGCAGGAGACTGCCCAGGGTCACACAGCAGACCGGCAGCAGAGCCGAAGATGCCCCCCCCTTCTGCCTGGCTCCAGAGCCCTGGACCCCGAGGGGTACAGACCATCATACAGTAGTTGGTTTAACTCACCCAGTGCTCGGAGCTCGTCCCTGAAGCGTTGCGTCTGGTATCTGTGCGAACGCCTCCGTCAACAGAGAGCTCGCTGCCTCTCCAGCACCCTGTCTCACCTGGGCCCGCACCCAAGCATGGCGAGGCTCCCGTAGCACTTGGCCCCAGCACTCATGGGGGGATCGGTTCCACTCAGACAGCGGAATTATAAATCTTTTAAAAAGGAAGACACACGAGGCCAGAAAGAAGAGGCAAATTTGATTGGTACCAGAGACAGAAATGCGATTTGCCTGCGGTCCGAGCTGGGCCAGGCCAAGGGGCTGCCTGCAGAATCTTGAAGGGTGGGAGACATAGTTTCCTGGGACAGCAGGAGGTGGTTTGCCCCCCGACCAAGGTTCTGAGGCCCCAGGCATGCGCCTCCCCCCCCCACCCACCGTGATCTCTCAGTTCTCACAGCCTGTCCTCACAGTCACCCTCCCTGGAACGGGGGACTAGTGTGGGCACCAGGGCCACCCCAGGCGCGCCTTCCACATGCCCTCCCTGGGGCCTTTGCCCCCGTTCCTCTGCCTGGCACCCTCCCCCTTTGCTTTCACGAGAGCACACAGGGCCGAGCCCAGAAGCGAAAGCTGGGGGGGTGGGGTTTGTGCAATACAATTTCTGGGGGCTTAGGTAGTAGCAGACGTCGCTGTTGCTTCTCAGGAGGAAAACCGGAAGATTGGTTGTTAGGTTGACTTTCCCCTGCATTTTAAAATCTGTGCTATTCTTCGGTTCATATTAAAGCCCATGAAGCACAGCAGCCTTTTCCCTCAGCCGTTCTGACCGCCTCCCACGTCATCGTCTCTGCTTGCTTTCCTGTTAGTTCTCCGCACACTCGTGGGACACAAAGCCAACATCTGCAGCCTGGACTTCCACCCGTACGGCGAGTTCGTGGCCTCGGGGTCCCAGGACACGAACATCAAGGTGAGATGCCGCGCCGAGCCCCGTGTCCTGCCCTGGCTGGCAGCGGGACCCAGCTGTGTGTCCTCTCGGAGGGGGCAGGTTTTCGGCTCTGTGTGGGGGCGTCTTCTCTCTCTGCGGCAGCGTTCACACCCTCCTAGAGAAGGGAGGTGTGGAGGCGATCGGCAGACATTTCTGCCCGGAATTACCAGCTTTAGCGTGCAGTTTCGAGACTCCTGTCACTTTGGGGTGTGATGGCGTGGAGGTGCCGGAGCTTTTCTCTGTTCGCAGCCACCCACTGCCCTCCGGCCCAGGCTTTAGGCCTGCCCAGCCCAGGGAGCCCAGGGCTGTGACCTGTCCTGACTCTGCTCTTCCGCTCCTCTCCCCGCAGCTCTGGGACATCCGGAGGAAAGGCTGTGTCTTCCGGTACAGGGTAAGGAAGGCACCCTCTGTGGGTCATCCCACAAGCACCTTGCAGGCATGGAGCACGGTTGGGGCCCTGACTGGCAGGGGCGGGAGGGCGCTGCTGTCCACCGTGGGTGAGGACGTGGGAAGCATGGACCTGGAGTGGAGCAGGGCTGCTGTGGGTGGTCCGCCGGACCCCCGGCTCTCCACAAATTCCCTCAGAACCGCATTTACCAAACTGTGCCCCATGCTCTGGTTTTACAGGCAGGAAACAGATACCATCAGGGGAGGGGGTGCCTATTCACAGGAGTTTGGGAGCACTGAGTTTAACGGAGAATTAGTATTGGAGGTTCGTAGACCCTTTGACATGCAGAGAGGGCACCCTTGAGTTCTTGGAGCAGCCTGCAGGATGGGGTCCATGAGCACATGTGGGGAGTGTTCCTCTGTGGCATGTCCCGCACGTCTGTCCCCTCACTGCCTGCCCCCTGGGCCAGCCCTTTGGGTGAGCCCCACACTCTGTCCTCTCCTCAGGGGCACAGCCAGGCCGTGCGGTGCCTCCGGTTCAGCCCTGACGGGAAGTGGCTGGCATCGGCTGCGGATGACCACACAGTAAAGGTACCTGCCGGCATGACCGGGCCAGGCTGGTACCGGTGTCTCCCGGTCACACTCGGGCAGGGTCCTCACCTCCCTCCTGATCGGGGTTGCATGTCCAAGCCCGTCCAGAGTGGACAGCAGAGTGTGGATAAAGAGCTGGGGCTGGAATGGGGGAGAGCGGGCAGCGGCAGGCCGGGCCTGGTCTTTACCCCCACCCCGCCCCGCCCCAGCTCTGGGATCTGACCGCTGGCAAGATGATGTCCGAGTTCCCCGGCCACACGGGGCCTGTCAGTGTGGTGGAGTTCCATCCCAACGAGTACCTCCTGGCTTCTGGCAGCTCTGACAGGTGAGGGGACGCAGGCCCGTCGCCCGTGACCACTGCTTCTCACATCTCTGCCTGAGATTGTGTGTCTGTTCCCGGTCTGTCCCTGGGACCCAGGGTGTCATGTGCCTGATGAGCCTGCATGGAAGGAATTAACTGCCAGCACAGACCAGATGGGACCCTGGTGCCATCCATCCCCTGACTTTGGTCCAAAGCCCCTGTTCATCTCCTGCCCACTGAGTCCCCTCCCCTCCCCTGCCCCGGGGCCAGCCCCCGGCCCAAGGCATTGCTCTTAATGGCTCTGAGGAGTGGGGGTAGGGGGAGGAAGAAGCTGGGTGCCCCAGCCATGAGCCTGTGTGGAGGCCAGATGGGGCCCCTGGCTTCAAGCACTGCCTGGCTACCATTGCAGGACAATCCGTTTCTGGGACCTGGAGAAATTCCAGGTGGTGAGCTGTATCGAAGGGGAGCCTGGGCCCGTCAGGTACGCAGGCAGCTGGGTGGCGGGCCTGGCCCTTCTTCTGGGGAGGTGGGATGTGGAAGTGGGCGGGCTTTTCCATCTCCGCTCTGGCCCCTCCTGTCCTCGGGTTCCCGCAGCCTCCCCGGGTTTCTGAGGACCCACGGCCCACTCTCGCCCGGCCCAGGAGCATCCTCTTCAACCCCGACGGCTGCTGCCTGTACAGCGGCTGTCAGGACTCGCTGCGTGTCTATGGCTGGGAGCCCGAGCGCTGCTTTGACGTGGTCCCGGTCAACTGGGGCAAGGTGGCTGACCTGGCTGTCTGCAACAACCAGCTGGTGAGAGAGCTGCCCACCTTCCCACCGGGCCACCCGGCTGCTTTCCCCAGCCCATCAGGCCCCCACTTCCACCGGGCCCTTGCCTCTGCTGCGAAGGGCCCCACCCCAGCTCTGCCCTTCCTGCAGATAGGCGTGGCCTTCTCCCAGAGCAACGTCTCCTCCTATGTGGTGGACCTGACACGGGTCACCAGGACAGGCACCGTGGCCCAGGACCCCGTGCAGGACAGCCGGCCCTTGGCTCAGCAGCCAACCCTCCCCACTGCCCCCCTTCGGCGCATCTACGAGCGGCCCAGCACAACCTGCAGCAAGCCTCAGAGGTGGGCTTGGGGCGCTGGGGGACAGAGGGGGCAGCCCACCCCGGGGAGACTTCAGGGGGCCCAGCCTGGCCTCATTGGCCCTGGCCGCCCCACAGAGTGAAGCAGAACTCGGAGAGTGAGCGCCGCAGCCCCAGCAGCGAGGATGACCGGGACGAGCGGGAGTCTCGGGCGGAAATCCAGAATGCTGAGGACTACAATGAGATCTTCCAGCCCAAGAACAGCATCAGTGAGGCCTGGCTCCCCCCCTTCGGACCCCAGCACCCCCTTCTGTGAAAGGGATGCAAACGATCCTTCCAGGGACTGCCTCCATTCAGTTCCAGAATTCCTAACGCCCACTGGGCCAAGCTCTGCTCCCAGGTCCTCTGGGCCCCAGCAGAGTCCTGACAGCCACTCAGCTCCCTGCGCCCCCCGCCCCCCAAGCAAAGGAAGGCCCACAGGGCAAATGGGTGGGAAGGGGCAGGGTCCCAGGTCTGTGGCGGCATGCCTGGAAACTGCCTTCCGTGCCCGTGCACTGACAAGCCCCTGGACCCCAGGTCACTTCAGCCCTAGAGGCTCAGACGGGAGCCTCGGGCAGCCCACGTGAATCCCCAACCCCGTTCGCCTCTACAGGTCGGACACCACCCCGAAGAAGTGAGCCTTTCCCAGCACCCCCAGAAGACGGTGAGCCGGGGGGTGGGGTGGAGCCTGGCCTCCCAGCTCCCCAGCCCTCGAACCCCTGTGCCCCTTCCCCTCTCCCGGCCTCCCCTCTCTGACACAACCCCAGTCTCTCTCCCACTGGCTCAAGAGCACCGACTGTGCTGGGCCCCAGGCTAGGCCCTGGAGACTAAGTGTGAACAAGGCAGGCAGGCGCTGCCCCAGAGCCTGCACCCTAGCAAGGAGGGCAGACAGACAGCAGACAGATCACCGCACGGTGGGTCCAGAGACGACACGTGCTATGGAGGAGCAAGCCAGGCCTGGTGAGCGAAGTCACCCGCTCACCGCCAGGACCCCCAGCACACACCGTCCCGGTGCCCCTCCACACACGGTGCCAGACGCCTGCTTCCTGCCAGGCCTGGGACGGAGTCGATAGAAAGGGGGGGACGGGCACAGCCCTGCCCTCGGGCCTCCCCCGGACCCACACTGCTGACGTCTCCCTCCCCGGCTGCTCGCAGGCTCCTGCTCTGTCCCCCACGATTGCAGATGCCATCAGACTCTCGCCCCGACCCCTGCTTTCCTCCTAATCCAGAGATCCTTTCCTTTCGCCTCCAGACACGGCCACAGCCAAGGAGGCGGCGAAGCCCAGCCCAGCCATGGACACGCAGTTCCCGGTGCCAAACGTATGTCAGGGTCGCGGGCCGTGACATGAGACTCGGGGGGGCTGGAGCCCCGAACCGGGATCGGGAGCAGAGAGGTAGCCCTTAGGCTGGCCACCCACTGTGCTCGGTCCTCCAGCTCGAGGCCCCGCCCTGGCCCCAGGTCGTCACTTCCACCCCTGCACCCAAGGCCGAGCCCGCTGTCATCCCTGCCACCCGCAACGAGCCCATCGGGCTGAAGGCTTCCGACTTCCTGCCCGTGAGTGGGGACCCAGCCCAGGGGTGGGGTGGAGGTCCACGGGGCAAGGGTAGAGCTTTGCTGCCAGCGCCCGGGCCCCGTCCCGCCAGGCCGTGAAGATCCCCCAGCAGACAGAGCTGGTGGACGAGGATGCCATGTCGCAGATCCGCAAAGGCCACGACACCATGTGTGTGGTGCTCACCAGCCGCCACAAGAATCTGGACACTGTGCGGGCCGTGTGGACCACAGGCGACATCAAGGCAAGGGCTTGGGGCTGACCGAGAAGAGGGCCACAGGATGCAGGGAGGTGGGGGGTCGGCAGCCGCTGTCACCACGCTCTGGCTGACTCCACCTTTACTTCTTCCACCTTGTCCTCACCAGTTGCCATTTACTGAGTACCTGTTTATGGGCTTGGCCTTGCAAGGCTCCTTATTTTAGGCGGTCTTTTTAATATCCCACAAAAAAACCATCGCCACACCACACCCAGGCAGGGGCCTCTCTGTCCCCAGCCCTCTGTGACAGGTGCTCTGTTTGCACAGACGTCGGTGGACTCAGCTGTGGCCATCAATGACCTGTCAGTGGTAGTGGACCTCCTGAACATCGTCAACCAGAAAGCGTAAGTGGCTGCAGCGGGCGGAGCGGGCGGAGCGGGCAGGGCTGGGTGCTGAGGGCACCTGTCCCTGGGCCTCTCCCCAGCTCCCTGTGGAAGCTGGACCTGTGCACCACGGTCCTGCCGCAGATCGAGAAGCTTCTGCAGAGCAAGTACGAGAGGTGCGTGTGGGGAAGCCCTGCCTGCCTCACAGCAGGGAGAGGAGGGGGCAAAGGGGCTCCTGCGGGGACCACGTGGGGTGGTTGCCTCTGATCTGCCTCTGCCCATCTGTCTTTGTGTACTTGCTGTTTGTCTGTCTGTGGCTCCATCCTTCCGTCTGCTTCTGAAGCTATGTCCAGACAGGCTGCACCTCCCTGAAGCTGATCCTGCAGCGGTTTCTGCCCCTGATCACTGACATCCTGGCAGCCCCGCCTTCTGTGGGCGTGGACATTAGCCGGGAGGAGAGGTGAGGGGTCTGGCAAAGTGCCTGTGTTGGGATGTTGGGAGCAGGGGTGCCACGCTCACCCGTGGGTGGCCCTGCTGGAACAGCTGTGGAGGAGGTCACTGGGCCTACAGAGTCCCTGACTCGGGGTGTCAGGCGGGGGTAGCAGAGCATGGGCTCCACGGCCTGGCTCTGCCCTGAGCGGTGGCCTGGCGTGGCCTGGGAGACGGGCGGGGGTAGTTAGGACAGGCAAGGCCCCGGGAGCAGTGGGGCGGGGTGCATAGTGTCCGGGCAGTTGCCACCTCAAGTGCTGTCCCTCTGCCCGCAGGCTTCACAAGTGCCGGCTCTGCTACAAGCAGCTCAAGGGCATCAGTGGCCTCGTCAAGAGCAAGGCCGGCCTGAGCGGCCGCCACGGCAGTGCCTTCCGGGAGCTGCACCTGCTCATGGCCAGTTTGGACTGAGGGACCCAGTGGGTGGGGGCATCTGGCAGCCCTTGGGGCTTGGCCTCAGCCTGCACTCCCGCTTCCTGTGGGCCCACCGGCCCATGAGCCTCTGTCCTGCCCCCCCTGCTGCCCTGTGGCCATCCTGGAGGCGGCAGCACTGGCCTACCAGCCACCTCCAGAGCCCCGAACTCAGACAACTACTGTCAGCAGTGGCTGCCCAGCTTTGCCCAACTCTTGCTTCCTGGGGCAGCCAACCAAGCCTTGGGGCTGCTGCTGTAATTTATAAGGCAAATTTTATTAAATTTGTAACTATTTCCTGGGGGGTTTTTTTGCCGAAAGGGGCACATCTGGCCACAGGGGTCTCCACAGGGACGGTACACCAGGCTGTGTGGCCAGCAGGGGGCAGCAGGGGGCCAGGCCAATGGGAAAGGGCCAGTTCCGACTTTGGGGGAGAGGAAGGGGAGGCAGCAACTCTTCATGGCTGGGAGACAGTTTGGGGGGGGGAGCACCATCCTGTCCATCTCAACTCCACTCCCAGAGGTACAGCGGGCCTTTCAACTGAGTCCTGCAGGTTGCCAGGACCCCTGCCTCACAGCTATGGCCACCACTGTGCTGGCCCAGAGCCCAGCATGTGCCCTGGTCCCCCAGGTGGCCTTCAGACTCAGGGCTGGGAGGGTGGTCCCCCCACCCCCCTAGGAGGGCCCTGAATGGACTTTACTCAGTGCAGGAGTCCCCAGCGCTGGCTGGTCAGGACAAGCTGCCCCAACCAGTGGGCTTCGCTTCTGCTCCTGAGGCAGCAGCGAATGGGTGGCTCAGCCCTTGTCAGAGGGGGGACTCCACTGAGCACAGTGTCCCCAAGGCTGGGACCAAGTCCAGGCCAACACACCCCATGGCAGGGGTGGGGTGCTGCCCTGCACTGGTGGCCTGCCACCCTCCTCCCAGGGCTTACAGGACCAAGTCCAGGGCCCGGCCATGGTTTGGCCAAGCCTTGTGGAGCCTTCACTTCCCAGCTACAAGGTGGAGGTGCCAGCACCGTTCATGGGTCTGGGGTCAGTCACAATCAGGGCGGGGGCGCTGGCCACCCAATCGTAGGTGTTCAGGACATACCAGGCTTCCTTGGAGGGCTGCAGGTGACCAGCAGGCAGCGCCAGCGCCCTGCTCCTGATGGCCAGCGGCTCACGAGACCCACCCTTCCAGACCACGCTTGTGTAAAAAGGCTTTTATTTTAATAAGTAAAAATGGCTAAGCTTCCAAAAGTTCTTAAATAGGATTTCAGAGGGAGGAATATGTCAGGCCAGGGAGCAGGGAGAGCCTGGTGCCAGGCAGATGAGGGGCGCAGCAGAGTCCCTGCCCCCTGGCCTCCTGCCAGCCATAAATACGGCCCGGCCCTGGGCAGGCAGGGCCGTGCTCCTCTGTACACCAGTGCACACCATGCACATGCCCGCTGGGGCGCCCCCTGGCGGACTGCCCCCGGTATGCCCACCAACCAACCAGCCTGTTCTGGTTCCTGTGCCTCCCAGGGGCTCCTCGGCCACCCACCCCAGAGGGCGCCCTGCAGCCTGGGAGAGCTGGGCCAGCCCGGGGAGCGGGGGACACCCTCCCGACACCACTGCCCTTCCAACCCAAGTCGTTTGCATCAAGAGCCACAGCCGAGACACCATTTCCTTCCGAACATGTTTCATCTCAGGGGAGACAGAAGAGGGGCCTCGCTCTGGCCTCTGCCTCCCGGGCCCCTAGCTGCTGCATGCAGCGTGCACGGGCCCTCGAGGCCTCGGGACCCAGCCCCTGGCCCGGTGAGTGGATGTGTCCGTCGGTCCATCAGACAGGCAACGGCCTCGACTTCCCTGCAGGGGGGCGAGGAGGGGACTCGTTAGCCTCTGTTTAAGGGCAGGTGGAAGCCCAGCAGAAGCACACAGACAGCAGGCAGCGGAAGGACAGACCCAGGCGTGAGCAGCAGGCGCCCTGCACAGCCCGGCAACCCAAGACAAGGTCAGGCAGCAGGTGGCGCTGGGCCCCTGGCCCACACTCACCTGGAGACTCTGCAGCCCCAGCCTCAGGCTGAAATCAAAGCAACAGGCGTCTCACTGAGGGGCTTGCCTCGGGCCAGGACCCCTCGGGACCCTGCTGCCCTGTGTCTTTGTGCTCCAAGCACTGGCTGGGCCTTTCTGCGACTGGGGCCAAGGTGGGGGCTGGAGGCCTGGCTTCCAGTCCTATGACCAGGCTCACTCCTCACCGGGGACATGGGGTGAGCCCTGTCCTTTCCGCCCCCGGAGCCAGGGCCCGGGTCTAGTGACGCCAGACCTGCTGTGGAAGGCATGCTGCGTGAGCCCAACCTGGGACGCTTACGGCCTGGGCCTCAAGGCCCCCGGCCCAGCTAGGAGCAGGGGGTCTTTGGTTTCCCATCTGTAAAACGGACCCGGCACTATCTACCCCAATTCCCAGGCCCAGGGAAGGAAGTGACACAGGCTCTAGAGAAGTTTTAGGAACTTTTAAAAACAGAAAAGGAAAACCTGTCCACATAAGGGCAGCCCACTGGCTGATTGACCTACTGGGATGGGGCTCACCCACCCACCCACTCGCTCCCCGAAGGCTCACCCGAGGGCTGCAGCCTCCTCCGGATGGATCCTGGGCGGCTAGTGGTCCCAGAGCCGGGGGCCGAATGAGCCCGGGCTGAGGGCTGTGGCGTCTGGCAGGCTGGCTCCCACTGTGGGCAGGGGCAAGCAGGTGGGTGGGGCCGTGCTGTCTGCCCCCCAGTCCTGCTGCCCTCCACTCCCCTCCCAGCCTCCTGAAACCTTCGTCTGCAAAATGGGCATGACAATGGCGATGCCCCAGCTCGGTTGTTGCAAGAGTTAACGAGAGTACATGTAAAGAAGTGACCTAGTTACTGCTGAGCACCCGTGTGCCCACCTGTGGCCCACCTCCCCGACCAGCTGAAGGCCCCACAGGGACCTCCGAGGCCCTGAAATACTGGCACTAAAGAGCCTACTGGGTTTGGGTTCAAGTTCTGGCTCTGGCCCGTCTGGCACCTCTCCTCTCTCCCTTCTGCCCCCACCCTGCCCCTCACTTGGAAGTCTCCGCCCAGTGCCCCTGCGACAGGCTCATGCCGTCCCCCTACCTCCAGATGCTCCTGGCTGGACCAGGACCCCAGCTCTGCCCTGCGGGACCCAGGGCCCAGCTCCACGGAGCGGACCCTCTCGGCAAACTTGAGGGAGTAGAGTGTCTCGCTGGTGTTCTTCTCCACGGGGGACACCTAGGGACACGAGGGCTTGCTCACCACCCAAGCCAGCTGTCCCCACAGAACCAGAGGGGGCAGCATGCTCGCCGAGGGCGCTCACGGCCAGGGGACCTTGTGAGGCACACGGTACATGTGGCCAGGTCTGCCGGGGAGGCTGGAGGGGCGCACGGCACCGACTTTGGAGCTGCTGGGGACAAAGGCCCCTTCTCCACACAGCCTGGGTACCCGGAAGGGGTCCCTGGCCACGGTGCCGGCTGAGCCCATCTGAGGCCTCACCTGCACCACCATGAGGGTCTTGCTGTCCCCGCTGAGCGAGTCCTGCAGCAGGTAGGTGAGCTTGGAGTTGCGGAAGGGCACGTGGCCCTGGCGGGAGCGCAGAGCAGCAATGACGTCCCCCAGCGCCGACAGCGACTTGTTGATGTGCTGTGCCTCCCGCAGGCGGCTGCCCTCGGCCCCGGACTTGCCTACGCGCTCTGAGCCAGCCAAGTCCACCAGGTTCAGCTTCCCTGCGGGGAGGGCACGGGCAGGTCAGGAGCGCCCTGGGGGCAGGGGCGGGGGCGCTCAGGCCAGGCAGCTGGCCGCTGTCACTCACCCGTGGTGCGGAGGCCGGTGCTGCAGTCCACGCCACGCACAGTCACGATGAGCAGGGCGTGCGAGCGGGAGCTGTGCTCGTTCAGGTTGGTGAACTCCGTCGTGCGATTGGTGTGGCCGAACTCAAACACCTGGGGGCAGGGGGCGTGGCAGAGGCACGGGGCTTGGAGTGGGGTCTTGGAACCAGCCCGTCCCCGAGAATCCCTGAGGGGTGTCACCCCCTGCATTGTACAGAGGAGGGAACAGGCTCTGAGAGGTGTGGGGACATGGCTGAGCCACAGCAGCTCAGCTCCGGGTGGGGTCTCCCCACATTTCCGCGCCCCTAGCCCCCTAGCCCCACACCTTGTTGATGTCCTCCACGCTCTGCACCTGGAACTCAGTCAGGCCGGGCACATACAGCTGCCCGCTGCCATCTGGGCACAGCCGGATCTCCAGTTTCTCCTGGGGCTCCTGCCCCAGCAGGTCCCTGGGGGGGCAGGCAGGACAGTGACTCCCTCCTCCCATGTCTCCCACCTGGTGCAGCCGGCAGGGACGTGGAGGCCACTTCCAGGGGAAAAGGAGCATCTCCATCTGTGCGTCCCAGGGCTCAGAGACCCCCTGCCCTGCCTGCTGGCTGGGGCGAGGAGCCGGGACCAGCAGAGCCCCTGGGCTGAGTCCTCACATCCAGCCCCCATCTCCCTTCTTCAGGGAGACCCTACTTCCCATCCCACATGGCTCTGCACCAGGGCCGTGGGCCTGAGTACCTCCACATGAGATAGACTGAACCTCACACCCGAGGGCGCCCACCTGAGGGCCTCGTTGTAGATCTCGGCCGCGCTGACAGTGATGGCGTACTCCCAGTCGGATGCCTTCTCCTGCACCTCGGCAAAGAGCAGCTGCAGGGCCCGCTGGTTGATGCCTGGGTTCTCAGGGGTCCCCTGGGGGCAGGAGCAAGACCCCAATGAGCTGGGCCCCTCCGCACACCGGGGTGACCGTGCAGATGCTCACAGGATGACTGCAGCGCCCCCCAGCTACCCCCCGCAGGCCAGCCTCGGTGCTGGAAGCTCCTATCTGCATGCTGGTCTGCCCCCAACCCCCTCTACCAGCTGCAAGCAACTTCGTTCCCCTCCGTGGGCCTCACTTTCCCGGCACCTCCCTGCCAGAGCTGCCCTGAGACTTCCAGCAGAGCCCCCAGGCGAATGCCTGGCAGGGGGCTGCACACAGGGGGTGCCACCTGGAAGGGGCCCCGGAAAGCTGAGATTGCCCTGCCACTGCCCGCATGGGGGTCCAATGTCAGCGAGGCCAGGAGGCAGGCTCTGTGGAAGTGGAGGGAGGCGCAGGTGGCCGGCAGGTGCCCCGGGGCCTGGTGAGCGGCCCGGCCCTTCTGAAAGGGAGTCTCGCCAGCACTCACTCCCCTTAGATGGCGCCTCCCGCCAAAGGGCCGTCTCGCTCCCCTCGTCTGCTCCCCTAGTCTGGACACCAGGACACGCCTGCCCTCTCCCTATACCCAGCACTCCCTCAAGAGCCAGGGAAACGCTAACAAACCAAAGACACCCCCTGGGGCAGCCTTCCCTTTTTATCTGCAGTCAAGCTTCTCCCTCGCCTGGAAGCCCCGGTTCCCCATGGAGAATCGCGGCCCCAGCTGGCCAGCACCCACCTCCATTGTGTAGGTCTTGCCAGCACCCGTCTGGCCGTAGGCGAAGATGCAGACGTTGTAGCCGTCAATGCAGGAGGTGATCAGGGCCTGCACCTCCTGGAACACCTGGGGAGGAGACGGGGAAGGAGGGTGTGGGGCTGCCGGGGCCGCAGGGCCCAGGGTCCCCGTCAGCTCCCAGTCCAGCTGCCTCCCTCTACCGCGCTCTCCTCCAGCAGTAACACAGCAGGTTGACGTGGGCAACCAGCTCACGGTGGAGGAGTTAACATGGGGCTAACATGTCACTTGCACTAGACATCAGTGATAACCTGGTTGCCCGAAGATGGAAGGGAAGACAGCGCAGTGCTTGCTGCCAGCCAGTGCCTGAGGAAGGGGCCGCCCAGCTCTGGAGCTCTGGAGACCAGCCCCGGTCCCTTCGTTTTGCTAAATGAAGGGAGAGGGCAGTCACCTGCATGGCACTGCCTCTGCCTGCCTGCCTGCCTGTGGGCCGAGGCAGGGCAAAGGTAAAGCCAGGCGCAGACAGCACAGCACAGGCAAGACAGGCCTGGCAGGTCGGCCCTGGCAGAGGTGAGCCAAGAGACCACTTGCCTCTCACAGGCGGGAGGGACCAGACTCAGCGCTGGCCAGGGTCCTGTTGATGGGAGGGGCCGCTTGGTAGGTGGGGCTTTGAGGGTGGGAGGGGCCACGTGGTGGGTGGGGCTGTGGATGGGAGGGACCACATGGTGGGTGGGGCTGTGGGTGGGAGGGGCCACGTGGTGGGTGGGGCTGTGCTTGGATCTGTCCTTTCCAGCAGAGGCTCCTAAGGCCCCGAGTCTTAGCTTTCTACCTTCTTCTCTCCAGAAGGGAAGGAGAGAGGGACCCTGGCACCCCGGCTTCTCTGTCCTGTCTCCTTCCACTCTCACACTGCTGTCTACCCCCGGCCATCTCTCCCTTTCCTGGTGAGTCTCTCTGTGACCCCTTCTCCCCACTGCTCTGCCTCCCTTCCCCCCACCACCCACAGGAGCCACACTCACGTCCTGCTGCGAGGCCCTCGGGGAGAAGACCTTGTCCAGCTCGAAGGACACAGGCTTTCCTTTGTGCAGCAGGTGGATGATGGAGTCATCGTCGGGATCGAAGGTCACTGCATTGGTCGCCTCAGGTCCTTCCCCATCCTCCTTGGTGATTGGCCGGACCCGAGCGATCACCCGGATGTTCCCTGCGTCAGGCGGGGGAGCAGAGAAAGGTACAGGCCGCGTCAAGACCAGACTGCTCTGTGTCCATCGGTGTCCTAAGCAGCCTGGTGGCACAAGAGGCTCCTGTCTGTCTTCAAAGCGAGGCCCCCAGGGCCACAGAACTGCTATCAGCCCCTCACACTGTCATAGGAGTTCACTTAGTGGTGCACTTTCTGCCTGAGCAAACCAGTTGAGGGTGGGAGCTGCCCCTTGGGACAGGGAGAAAAGGTCAACCGCAGGGGTCATACGGATGGGAGGAGGAGGGTACCAGTCTGGTTGGAATGCCAAAACGGACACTCTCTTTCCATCTGTGTACTTCGGGTTCCTCACGTACACAGCGAGGGGCTTGGGTCCCAGTAAGCCAAGGCTCGTTCTATCTCTCAGAAAGGGCGCTGCGAACACCAGGATGGGGCCTGGGAAGCAGGAGGGCAGACTGGACCAGACCAATGGGCCCGGCAACAGGGCAGCCCTGGGGCGCTGCGAGGTGTGGATCTGGTCCCACTGCCCCCCTTGCCTCAAGCCCTTCAGTGGGGTCCATCTCCTGGGATGAAGAGGAAACTCCCCACCACGGCCAGCACCGGCCCACCTTCCCCCTTCACCTGTCCACTCCAACTCACAGGCCAGCTCTCAGGTCTAGCTTTGCCTCCTCCAGGAAGCCCGCCAACACTGCCCCCTACTGTCACATACCCAGGAGCTCTTGGCACTCCTCCCCAGCCCTGGTAACAGAACCCCTGCTGGGGTTCTCTGGCTAGCTAATGACCACTGTCCCCTCTCCGGGCTGCAGTGAGCACTGTGAGGCAGGGGTGGCGCCTGCGGGGTCACAGCCACCTGTGTCTCAGCATCTGGACGGCACCTGGCACGGAGCAGGTGCGCTCCCTGGACCTTTGTGCAGCGAACAGCTGAAATTCCAAGCTTGACCTGGCTGAGGTCAGAACAAGTGGCATTCCAGACACTCACCACCCAGTTTCAATACCCGACCCCGCAGCCACCTGGAGCCTGGGGATGGCCTGCTACGGACAGGGGGCAAGGGCTTCTGAGTTGGACAGATCAAGTCCCTGACTTCTCTGTGACTCTGCTGCCTTACCCTCAGAGAGGGAATGACAATAGCTCCTCGATGACAGCGCACAGCTCACAGGATGGTGCTGGGGGCTGAGAGGAAGGGCAGGATCACCTCCAAGCCAGGTCGAGGGCCCCTATGCCGGGCACCACCCTGCCCCGCCCGCCCAGCAGTCACCTTTCAGCCGCACCAGCTCATTGTGGCATTTCTTGCGCAGCTGCAGCTCCCGGCGGTACTTGCGCAGCAGCTCCTGGTTGTTGCTGTTGACCTCCTCGATGGCCTGGCCGATCTGGTGGCGGACACGCAGCGCCATCAGGGGGCCAGCTCCATGGACTGCCTGCCCCCAGGTGGGCTGAGCACTGCCCCCCACCCTGGCTGAGGCTTTGATATGTGCTGGCGCATGTCGAATTTTCCCAGTAACTCCTCTGGGTAGGTACAGCTACCAGTCCCATTTTACAAAGCAAGAAACCGAGCCCCAGAGAGGCTAAGCCAATAGTTCAAGGTCACCCTGCTAACAAGCAAAGAGTTGGGACTCAGCCTCACTCCACAGCACTCACACCTGACTACAGATTTGGCTGGACCCAAATCCCAGCTCTACCCTGAATAGCTGGGGCACCTGAGGCCACAGGCCTGAAGTCTTCAAGCCTCAATTTTCTCCTCTGTAAAATGGGACAACACCACCTAGCTCGTGGATCTGTAGGAACTGGTAGGTAACGATCTCCAAGTGGCATTTCGCAGGGGAAGGAAGCCAGATGCAGGCCATGTCCGTACAGTGCCCTTGTGGGTCAGAGGCCACAGACAGCACCCGACTCCTCACGCCCACAGCGCCCTAGGGTACATGCTGGCAGAGAGGCCGCCTTTGGGGAGCGGGTGGCAGAGGGAGTCCTTTGTTTTTCATCTGATGTCCTTCTGCAGGGCTTGAACTTTCTACCATGTCTGTGGATTACTGACATAGTATTTGAAAGAAGAACTATTTTCTACTCCTAAAATACATCCGTCTCTCTGCCCTGCACAGCCGTCATGCAGATTCGGGGAGCTGACGGCTATAAAAGGCTCAGCACGTAGGAGGCACTTAAGAGACGTTGGCTATTCTCATATTGAATAAGCTCAGCTTGGAAAAATTAAACGAACCCTAACAGATGTAAGGACATATGTAGCATGTTTGGGTGAGAGTCATAAGATAAATGCCCAATACCTGCCCCGGCCAGACTTTTGCAAAAGAGGTCTGGGGCGGCAGTGTGTGTGTGTGTTGCGGGCTGTGGGGGGCGCTGTTGTCTGGGGCGCTGTGTCTGCATGTTGGAAGGGAGCCCTGGTGGACCCTGCCTCTTCCCAAGGGCTCCGGGTTGCTCCCAGCCCCCGCCCCCACAGCCTGCACCCACCTCGGCCTTGACGCTCCGGAGGGCCTCCTGGAGCAGCAGGGGGAAGCCCCGCACCTGCCGCTTGAGCCCGTTGTAGTCGTTGGTGAGGGTCCGCAGTGCCGGCTGTAGCGTCAGCAGGTTGGTCCGCACACCTGCGGGGACAGGACGGGCGTGAGGCGGTGGGGCCGAGGGCTGCGGCCTGGGGCCGGCCAGGGCCGGGGCGGCCGGCTCACCTGCCAGGTTCTCGTGCACAGCCTTCATCTCCACCTGGGCCCTGGCGAAGGCCTCCTCGATGGCCCGGTTCTTGTCCTCCTCCAGGCACTGCATCTCCTCCAGCATCCGTCCGTGCGCCCGCTCCAGCTCTGACTCGTACATGGCGATCTGGCGGCCAGGGCCGGAGAGCAGCTCAACACGGGGGCTCGGGAGGGCGGGGGAGGGTGCAGCTACTGCCCTGCATCACCCCAGCACCAACTTGGCACATAACAGGGGCACAAGACCCAAGAGAGCAGAAAGCGTGCTGGCTGTGATACTGACTAGAACGCCTTCCGAGAGCATGTGTGCTGGGCTGTGAGAACAGCTGCCTGCGAGTCTGCCCTGGGGCCCCGCTGCGCGGTGGGCTCTGGGGTCACATCATTGTACAGATGAGGGAAGGGAGACTCAGATAAACTGACCCTTGGTCACACGGTCAGCAGGAAGAGGAGGGACCAGAGCCTGGGTCTGCCGCACTGTACCAAAGGCTGGCCTCGGCCCCCTGACAGCCACGCACACCCCCACGCGGCCGGCACACCTGCGCCCGGAGCTGTGTGGTCAGCTGGTGTGAGCTCTGCAGCTGCTGCTCCATCTCCTTCAGCACCTGCCTCTGCATGGCCACCTGCTCCTGCAGGTGCTGGTTCCGGGTCTGGGACTCACTGAGGGCCTGCTTGGTCTTGGACGACTCCACCTCCACCGTCCTGATGACATACTGCGAGGCAAGAGAGGGGCGGGTGCGTGGAAGTGCAGGGCACCTCAGCCTCACTCCGAGGCCCTGAGACGCAGCTGGCCTGGGGAGGGGACCCTCAGGGACATCCCACCAAGAGCCTGGAAAAAACTGGAGATGCCATGAGGTCCTGGCTATCCAGAATGCTGCACGGGCCTCCCGAAATCTTATCTTTTTTTTTTTTAAAGATTTTATTTATTTTATTTTTAGAGAGAGGAGAAGGGAGGGAGAAAGAGCAATGTATGGTTGCCTCTCACGTGGCCCCCACTGAGGACCTGGCCCACAACCCAGGCATGTGCCCCAACTGGGAATCGAACCGGGACCTTTTGGTTCCCAGCCCGCGCTCAATCCACCGAGCCACACCAGCTGGGCCCGAAATCTTATCTTAACAAGCCCACATTACGTCTTAATAAGCTCACTTCAGTGAGCCTGGCTGTGGCCCCAGCCAGGGCACAGAACAGACAGACGAGCAAAAAGGAGGGCAAAATGGAGCGATGCCCCCCATCTGTGCCCGGCCCGCAGTGGGCACATCAAGCACCGGTTGCCGGAGGCCCACCACGTGCCTGGCCATGGACAGTGGGAACGGGGAAGGGCCGGAAACAGACTGAGTGCAGAGCTGGAACGCTGCCTCCAACCACTCATACCCACTCTCACATGCCAGCCTGCCCTGCGGACCCGCGGCCAAGCGCGGAGGCACGGTCCAGGCTTGCACAGGGCCGCCAGGCCGCGGCTCACCTTGACAGGCGGCGACTGGGCCCGCAGGCTGGCGATGGTCTCGTGGCTGTCGCGCAGGCGCCGGCTGAGCCGCTCCTCCTCCTGCGCCTTCTCGGCCAGGCAGTCCTTGAGCCGCAGCTCCACCTCGGCCAGCCGGTTGGTCTTCTGCTGCACCTCCAGGTTGAGCTCTGACAGCATGGTTTTGTTCTCCGCCACCTCCAGCTGGAGCTCTGACAGCTTGTCCCGGAGCTGGGCGCTCTCCTGCAGACAGGAGACAGGGCCAGGACAAGCGTGAGGCGGGCAGACAGACAGGCAGACGAGCAGGCAGGGGTCACTGTGAGGAGCTGGGGTCCCCGTTAGGAATGCAGCCCTCTGGGGCCACCCAGCCCTGTGCTTGCCTGGCTGTGCTCGCAGCCCGTGCAGGGGGCCCCCGACTTCACACGCAGCTCCTGAAGCTCAGCCTCGCAACGCCGCATCTCCTGCCTCAGTCGCTCATTCTCCACCATCAGCAGGTCCCGATGCTTCTCCAAGTCTGTGCCTCCCTGCGGAGTCAGCCCAGGGGGGCATGCGGCCAGGCCAGATCAGGGGAAGCAAGGAGGGCGTGGGGCAGAGAGAGTGCAAGGGCAGGGGGGAGTGGGGGAGAGGCGGGAGAAAGACAGAGAGGAGGGGAAGAGAGAAAGGAAGGCAAGTGAGGGAGAGGAGAGAGAAGGGGCTCAGGAGAGAAATAAGGACGAAGACAGAGGAGAAAGATCAGGAAGGGTGGTGAGGCAGGCGCAGCTCCCAGCAGCACCCCACCCCTTCCATTCTATTTTCCTGAGTGTGAAAGTAGCAAGAGAAGTCATATTTATACAGAGTTCACACTCCTATTTCACTTCAGCACAGTAGCATTCACCTCCCGCCCCTTGGGAGTCACATGACCTCTGAGGACCTAGTGCCGGGTGATAAGTACTCCAGGAGCATTTCCCAAACAGGATGCAGCCCTCACTTGGGCTGCATGGGTCACCCCCCTTGTCGGGAGGGGCTGGTCTGCACAGGGTCCATCAGACCCGCCTCCCCCACCCCACCCACCCACAACCCTGCAGGGTATGTGGTTGGTCTCACCAGCTCTGACCGCAGGCGGCTCACTTCCTGCGCCTGGCCAATGAGCTTCTCCTTCAGGTTCTCCACCTGCCGGCAGGAAGCCAGGGTCACAGAAAGCCTTGCTCCTCATCTCTAGGCCACGCCGGGGCCTCGGGCCCCAGCCCTCCCTGTGTTTGCAGGCCACACCTGGGACTCCAGGTGAGCGACACCTGGCCTGGTCCTGTCAGCCTTTGGCACCCTCTCTCACCGCAGGACCCAGCCAGCCTGGGCTCTCGGGAGAGTCTGGGGGGAAACACAGCAGAGGTGACCCCTGTGCCGCCTGAGGCTCATGCCACAGGCCACTCACCAGGAGACACAGGCCCCTGCCAAGGACTGGACCTACTTTTGTATTCGTAACTTTATATTCTTTTTTCTTAAAGGGGCCTCCAAGCTGTATAAACTGTAGGCACTCTAAAACTTGGATCCATCCTTGCTCAGCCCCTGGAATTTTCCACTTTGAGCAGCTCCTGGTGAGGCTGCCTGTGGGGACCGGTCTGCCAGTGACCAGGGAGCATCTGGGACCCACATCCATCCCAGCTCCCAGTCTGCCTTGCAGGGAAGCTGTGGCCGGTTGAGGCTGTTAGCAAGAGAACAGGGTGTGCGCCCCATTCGGGAGGCAAGGGTGACTGGCTCAGCTGGGGCCCTGGGCAGGGAAATCAAACCCTCACCCCCACCCTCCCCTAGGGCAGACCCCAGGATGGCAACCCTTCCTGGGGCTGTCCCCCTGCTGGTTCTGCATCAGGAACCTCTCCTTGGAAAGGAACCCAAAATGCAGACAAAGGCACCGGCCCAGCACAGGCACGTCTGAGTTTCCTTGCACACCAGTCTGTGACGGCTGCCCCACACCTTGGGGAAGGAGCAGCAAGAGTCGGACTCACTCCGCGGAGGTTTAGGAGCTACGGTCTACACAGCAGGCCACGGCCCACTGGGTTCTTATTTCTAAACGGCAGGTGACAAAGTCCACTGCCCCCCAGGGGACAGCCAGCCAGAGCAGGTGAGGGACAGTACAGGACTGGACACCCAAGATGTGCCTGAGGGAGGCAGCCACCATGTACCCCATGCCCCCAGGGGGACACAGGCTCAGTGTACCCAAGCTTCTGACAGTTCAGGAGAGGCCAGACATTGGGATTTCTTGGTGTGTGTGTGTGTGTGTGAAATCTCCCAAGTCGGCCGGCGGGGGGGGGGTGGGGGGGGCATCAACAGTGTGTGGGCAGGCAGACTCTGGGCAGGAGGAGGCCGCTGAGCCGCAGGGCGGGTCCCTGCCTTTCTGAGCTAATCCGGGGGAGGAAGCCGGCCACGGGCTCCACCCCACCTCGGAGGCAAAGGCCATGACACCAGCCCATGCACTCGTAGTTGGGGGTGAGAAGTCCGAGACCCAGACCCAGAGAGGGGCTGGGAGGCCTGACCAGGCTGCCCAAGTCGTCCTGGTGGACAAGCAGGCGACCTAAGGGCACAGCCCGGTGACCACAGGACCAGGGTGGTCCCAGTGTGCTGGGCCATGGACCACGCAGCGGGGCAGAGCTTGGGCCACCTCACTGCACACTCCCAATACCCGCCCCTGCTGAGAGCCTAGTGGGAGGTGCTCGGTTCCCTGGCCCCAGAGGGGGCGGAGGGACCATTTGCACAAGGCCGTGGTTCATTCTTTTGCCGGGGAACTGGGAACCGCCTGGACGCCCAGCCTTAGGGGACGGTCCGGTATGTGGCAGCAGGCGCCCACACAGACGACCGTGTACGCATCGCTGTGTTCATCGGGAGTTTTCAATGACACGGGCGAGGGCTCCCCAACACAGTGAGTCAGAGGAAACCCCGAAAACAAAACTGAGCAATGCTGAAAGGTAGAGGCCTCTGAACCATGACATTAAGTTTGACCAATTCTTTATGCTTTTCACTAATTCTTGAGTCTCAGAGAGTATGTATTCTTCTTGCACTCCCTTCACCCTGAAATAGGTGGGTCTACCTCCTTTTGAACGGTTGGGGTCCCCTCACCCCATTGCCCTACCCCAGAAATCACCCCAGGGCTGTCCATTTGCACAGAACTGGCGCCCCAGACAGGCTGTGTCCTCTGGGCCGGGTGCTCTGACCCCCGTTTGTCCCCAGTGTGCTGCCTGGCCCTCAGCCCCTGATGCAATGAAAGCGGGCTTTTCCAGTGTTTACCTGGGAGTTCAGGATGCCCCTGCCACCTGCCTGCAGCAGCCCCGGCTCCTGCTGCCTTCTCGCATCACAATTGGAGCCCTGGGTGCTCACGAGTTCTACCTGGAACCCTGACGGACAGGACCCAAAAGGATGCAGCTGTACAGGGGGCAGAGGGTAGGGCTGCGAGGGACCCCTTTCGTCAGAGACATCAGGCATGCAGTCATCCCCTGGCTGGTCCAGCGCAGCAGGGGACATGTTTCAGCACTGCGGGGGTCAGTCAGGCGCAAACACTCCAGGGGGTGCAGTGACTGTGTCAGGCAGGCCAGCTCCTTTGGGGCTGGGGAATTAGCGCCTATGTTGCCCTGGAGTGGGACCCTTGTCCCCTCCCCGAAGGTGTCTGCTTCAGGAGGGCTTGGGGGGAAGAGGCCTCAGGGTTAGGAAAACAATGAGCGAAGAGACAAACAGAAGCACCCGGAGGAGCTCAGATGGGAGCCGGCAGACAGGCTCTGAGCAGTGAGGGCAGAGAGTGGGGGGCTGAGGGTGAGCCTCACCAGAATGGAGGGACCCCCAGAGGGAGCCCCAGTAGGCACCCCCTCCACGGCTCTACCTCAGCGACGATGCTTGCAGCGGTGGGGCAGGCGAAGAGGGGAAGGGGCCTCTCTACTGTTCACCACGCACCCCTGCCCAGCAGGTGGCCGGCACATGGCAGATACTCAGTGACCACTCCAAAGTAACCAGCAAAGGCACACTCCGCGTGCAAAGCAGGCTCCTGACAGGCTGCTGTGACGGGCTCTCAGACAGCTCAGTGTCCGCCCCAGGGCTGAGGAGGGGACCAGGCAGGGCTCCCCATCAGCCAGAGAAGCTGAGTCAGGAGCCTGGTGCAGAGGGCCCTTGGAGGAGCAGGGACCTGGGGCCCGACATTTATCTCTCGTGGTGGAAGCGGCTCCACAGAGGGCGGGACTGCCCTGCGCAGGCCTGTTTTCTCAACGCAGACAACCTGCTGTCCCCCTCCCGCCGCACTGGCCCAGTAGCAGCAGCGTCCTACGGGAACAGAGGGCTCTCCAGGGGCGAGGCGGAGGCCTTGCTACGCTGGGAGGCCAGAGGTCCTCGGATCCACTGGGCCTCAAGGAAACAGCCCAAAGACCTGACTCCTGGCTCCGTGACCTCTGACCTGGCCTGGCCGGGCCCATCCGGCCCTGCCTCCACTGCCAAGCTTCTACAGTCGAGTCCTGCCACTGAGGGGTGGCAGGAAAACATGCTCCCGGCCGGAGTGCCCAGACTGTAACGCAGACATCGCCCTGCCCACCGCATAACCTTGGACAAGCCTCCACTTGGCGGCTCCTTGGTTTCCGCACCTGTATAATGGGGCCACGGCTCCAGGGGGCGGGGTGCTTGGAGCCCCGGGGACACCACCTGGGGCTGTTGTTGCTGCCGATGTCAGGGAAAGTCATCCAGACTCGCCACAGCCTCCCTTGGTGGCCAGACCAAGACCGGTGGCCTCTGTGGCCTGGGTCAGCTGGTGCTCAAGGACAGAGAAGGTGACCTTTGGGCTGAGTGCTTCCCACAGGCGCGCAGTGGGCTCCCCGCAAACACAAAGATCTCCATCAGACACTTACCAGGGGGAAGCGGGAAAGTCGCACGCAAGCCTCACATGCCCAGGCTGCAACAAGGGTTACGACAGCCCTGGTCACTGAGTCGGCCTCGCCAGCGGGGCTGGGGTGCTCCATCAGGTCGACACTTTGAACCCCCAATCCTCTGCGGTACGTACTGTTATTATCCCCATTTTGCAGGAAGTAAAACTGAGGTTCCAAAGAGACTGAATTAAGCCTTGGCAGACCTAAGATTGTAACTCAGGCCCCCCCACCCCCAGCAGGACCCCTCTGCAGAGCGCTCCCTCTTAATCATTCTTAACACTGCTTCTCAGGGCAGCCCCGTTCAGGAGCTGAGTCCGGACAAGGCTGAGAACGAGGCACCGAGAGAACGAGGCGGAGAGTATCCCGTGGTGGGCTTTCCTTAGAGGATCAACATTCAGAAGACCAGGAAGGTCAATGTCAGACTGCAGCGAGGCTGACAGGGGACCGGAGCATGCAGGAGTGGCCCTCACGAGGCACAGCACTTTACAGTTTGCCATCCATTTCTCTGTCCAGGCTCACAGTGAATCTACCCAGTAACCACGAAGCAAATACTGATCAGCCCCCGGTCAGAGACTTGGAAATGCAGCCCCAGACAGGAAGTGACTTCCTGCGGCTTGCACAGCCAGCAAGCAGCAAAGCCAGGACCAGAGTCCTGCCCCCCTGACTCCCAATCCAAAACCCTCCCCCCTGACGACGGTGCTGACAGCAGAGCTGCCGGTATCCCTGGATCATCTCAGCGGGTCGCACACCGTGCAGATGAGGAAACTGCAGTGCAAAGCAACAACAAACCAGCCCAAGGCCGCATTGCTAACGAGTAGTGCCAAAGTTGCGATTTGAACCCAGCTCCAGGCCCACAGGGTTGGCCACAGCTCCCCAGGGGAGGACCCTCCAGGTGGTGGCTCAGGGACTGCAGCTCAGGTGCATCCGCTGAGAAACCGTCAGGAAAGAGCCGGCACACTCCTTGTCTGAGGATAAACCCACGTGAGCAAAGACCAGAGCCTTTCCAAACTCTCCAGGCCGGCTGGAGCAGCGGGGGAGGGGCGGGGGAGTCGGGGGCTCAGAGACACCAGGAGGGCTTCGGTGCTTCACCTTCAGCTTCCCCTCTAAGAAGGAGATTGTGCGAACTAAGGGGAAAAATGTTTTTTAAAAAAAACTTATTCAAAGTCACAAAAGGCCACGTGATATTATGATTTCATTTACATGAAATGTTCCCAAACAGGCAAATAAAATCCATAAAACAGAAAGCAGATCAGCGGCTGCCAGGAGCTGGGGGGTGTGGGTGGGGGTGATTTAACAGATCTTTTTGGGGTGATGAAAATGTTGCACAGGTAGCCAGTGGTGCTGGCTGTGTCACCACCTGAATACACTTAAGCCACTCAGCCGTACACCTCTAAAGGGGTGAGTTTTATGGTGAGCGAGTTAGACCTCTGTAAAGCTCTTTAAAAACAAAGCGGCGTGTGTGAGCAGTGAGGAGCCTGGGCGGCCTGCCCTGGGGCAGGTCAGGGAAGGGAGAGCTGCTGAGGCTGGCTGAGGGCCCCACGTGTGTCCCACAGGGTGTGTCCTGCAGGCCGGGCCGGGACAGCCCTACCGCCCCACGGGCAGTGCCCTGCGCCGCGCCCCAGCTACCCGGGCCTTGGTTCCGCCTTCATATAGTCGGCCCTCCGTATCCTTGAGTTTCACATCCTCAGATTCAACTGACCTCAGTTTAAAAATATTGGGAAAGAGCTCTGGCTGATGTGGCTCAGTGGACTAAGTGCCGGCCTGCGAACCAGCAGGTTACCAGTTCGATTCCCAGTCAGGGCACATGCCTGGGTTGTGGACTGGGTCCAAGAGGCAACCACACACTGATGTTTCTCTCCCTCTCCTTCTCCCTTCCTCTCTCTAAAAAATAAATAAATAAAATCTTTAAAAATAATAATAATAAAAAAAATACCGGGAAATAAAAATCCAGAGAGTTAATCCCTAAATGATACAGTGTAACAACTACTTACACAGCATTTGTATCAGACATTATAAGTGACCCAGAGATGATTTAAAGTATATGAGAGAACGGGTGTAGGATCTGCGCAAATACTAAGCCGTTTCATACAAGGGACTTGAGCATCTGAGGATCGGGTGTCCGCGGGACGGTGGGGGGGTGGCGGTCCTGGAACCAGCCCCAGTGGATACCAAATGCACTCACTCATCTTGCTCCCCGGCCACAGTCCCTTTGCACGGACTCGTTCCCTCAACGCAGAGCACATTTCCTCTACTCTGTGTCAGGCCGAAGCTCCAGTGTCACTTTCTCAAGGCAGCCACCCCTGACCTCCCCAACGGGTCCTGCCCTCCTGGACAAAGCTCCTGGCACGGCCCCCATGTCCTGTGCGCATGCCCACCCTCACCCACCCCCAGAGGCCCCGGTACTCTTCCTGGCGTGGGCACGTGTATTCAACTCGCATCCTCCCCAGACTGCAGCCATGCAGGCGAGGGCGCACCTGTCTCCCTGGGCACCCCCAGCGCTCAGCTCGGTGCCAGTACCTCCTGCGCACCCAGCCAACCCCTGAGGGAGGGAGGCAGGTGGGCACCGCAGGAGCCGACGGCGGTACAGAGCTGGTGTGTCACACCTGCCTGGAGCAGCCCCTGTTCGTGGGCCAGACGGGCCCAGAGGCAGCAAACCACAGAGTCTGCACATATGAGGGAGACGCAGGCACTAGGGAGGCCCAAGAAGGGCCGCCCGACTTGGCGAGGGGCTGGTCGTGGTCAGGACGGACAGTTCTTGAGAAGAGGACACACCCGTAAGCTGGAAAAAATGCTGCCTTTAGAAAGTACGTAAAGAGAGTCTACTGCCCCCCGGAACTGAGAACAAGTCACAGTATCCAGTGACGGTCGGACAAGAGCAGGGCCACCTGCTGCGTGACTCCAGAGGAAGAACCGGGTTCCACCCAGAGGCAGCGCTTTCCACAGGGCAGGCCCGGGTCCGACGCAGTGAGGATGGGGCAGGCGGGGCTGGGGACCTGGGGCAGAGGGGAGGGTCAGACACAGGCATGAGAGACAGACAGGACAATGGAAGGGGGGCTAAGCCCAAGGGAAGGGGCCTCGCGGCCCGTGTACGGGGAAGGAGAGAATAAAGCAAGGGCTGAGAGTCCGCAAGCGTCCTCCTGGCCAGGGAATGCAGAGGACAATGCTCACAGCATAAACCTCCGGCTTCCCCGCCCCACAGAGGCCAGAGAGCACCCTCCTCCCGGGCGCACTCACGCCGGCCTCTCCCTGCCTGCCAGTGTTCTGTGGGGTGACCTCTGCAATGGCTTTGGTCCTCTCGGGCGGCCAAGCGGACGGGGTGGACTCAGGGCAGGCAGCCTCCCCGCCCCTCCCTGCTCCTCTCGCTCCTACATGCGCTGCCCAGCACTCTGGAGCGGTGGTCCCGGCCCCTGGGAACCACGAGGAATGGGGCACAAGGGTGACCTGGATGGGAGGGCCAGGACTCTTACTCTGGCCACCTCGCCCTCTCGCGCATTCCTGAGCCAGAAGACCCCAGCTGTCCATCACGCCGGTGGCCTGCTTGGTTCCCGGTGACCCGGGCGATATCCTCCAACCTGCTCTGTGGTGGGAAGCGGCCTCTGCCCGTCCCGTCCTCCCCAGGTACCTGGTTCTGCAGCTGGGTGGGTGTGGTTTGCGGGTCACTGTCCTGGAGGGCCAGCCTCTCCCGTAGGGCTGCCAGCTCCTGCAGCCGGGCTTTCTCCTCCTGCAGCTGGGACATGGCCTCCACCATCTTATGCACCATGGGGGCCGCACCTGGGGACCCCGACAGGCTCGAGCACCTCCCGCTGCCAAAGAGCAGCCCACCTATGAGCAAAGTAGGGGCCGATCAGCAGGGCAGCAGAGGGTCCACCCTGGCTGAGGAGAGGGCCCGCGGTGGCAGGGCCAGCCAGACCCTCAGGGCGAGGGCGGGGATACAAGCAGAGGGGATGCAGCAGGGCGAGGGCTGGGGGGCAGCAGCGTGGGGGAGCCACAGGACTCCGGGGCCTGCCTCGGAGGAAGACACCTCAGCAGGGCAGTTTCTGGGGGATGGAGTTGCCTGGGTCAGGACTCGGGAAAGCAACTTTCCCCGAACACTCCCTTCAGAGCATGGGGTCTAGGTCTGATGGGCGATGCCCTCTCCGTGGCCAGCCTGCCAGTCACCATGACAGAGAAAAGACATGCCTTCAGCAGCAGCTGAGGAGTTGGGGTTACCTCCCTGGAAAGCACTATGCTTGGGAGACAGGATTTCTTTAAACGTCAAACCCTCTCCAGAGAGGAGAAGAGAGGTAGGGGCTCCCCAGCCTGCCCCCCTCTGCCCTCTGCAGGGCATGGTCACCGGCACAGGGAGAGGGAGGGAGAGGAGGGTGTGCCAGGAGCAGCCAGACCCGAATCCAGAGACAGACACAGCACGCGGACAGGAGCAAAGACAGGTCTGCTCCAGGCTGGCACCTGCACTCTCGGGGTGAGCGCGGGGACCGCACAGGCAGGAGGACATGTTAGTACCAGCACAGGCTGACTCCGCCTGAGTCCTGCCACAGCCTTCCACTGTCCTGCCACCAAGAGCAGGAGAGAGACAGACACACAGACAGAAGGACAAAGACACGAAGTCAAGGCCTGGGATCCAGGTAGGAGGCTGGTCAGAGCTTGCTTTGAGGGCACCAAGAATGGCCCTGGTCTCTGCTGGTGGGGAGCTGGCTAGGAGCTCTGGAGGGGGGATATGGGAGGAGGGCAGGGTCAAAGGGCAAAGCCCCCAGAGAAAGAAGGAAGTGTCCAAGAACAAAGCATCAGAGAGGGAAGAAGGGGAGAAGCACCTGCTGGCCCCAAGCCTGCACTTGACCTCAGAGCCCTAGGGGGCCCTCTTCTGGGTGCCCCCACAAGAGGTCCTGGAGCCGCAGCCCTGTGGGCAGGACTGGGGGCCCCCAGCGCCCATGAAAGCCGCCGCCTGCACCCGAAATCACACACCCTGCTGGCAGCTGCAACCCATGGGAGGCAGCAAGAGTGCTCACCAGGACTGCAGAGAAGCCACACAGCAGCCTGCACCGGTGGGGTGGGGCAGGGAGGGTGGAGGGGGCAGGTTCCCCCAGTGGGGCAGCTCCTCTGGGCACCATCCACAGGAGGGCAGGCAGTGAGAAGTCCCCGCTCCCCACCCCTTGGAATGACTTTTACTCAAGACCCGCTAGAGAGCTGGAGCAAGGGCAGCCATTGGCTGGCTAGTGGCCCTGGCATGTGGCCTGCATATGACACAGCTGCATGTCACACACAGCTGGCCGAGCTTCTGCTGCGTTCTAGACAGAGCGAGGTCAGACGGATGCTTCCAGGCCTGCCCACGGGGCTGCCACCCGTGGGCAGCATGTGACAGACATGGCCCTCAGCCCTTTGCAGACTGTCAGCAGGAGGCGGGTGGTGCCCTGGGCTCTGGGGAACAGCTGCTTCTGCCACTGCAGAGACATGTGGGAGAGGCCCCTCAGGGTCTGCAAATCAAGGACAACAGTCCTTGCTCAGAGAGGCACCCTTGGGACAGGAGCCTGGATGCCATGATGGATGAGCCAGTGAGAGTGGATGCTACCCAGCAGACATGGAGTAGCCCTGCTTGTCCAGGATGTGGATTTTATCACGGAAGGTTCAGCGACACCCTCAGAGCCCATGTCCAGTGGGGTCCATCCCAACTCGGCACACTGTCTGTGCGCCAGGGCAGCTGCAAGGGCGCCTAGAGAGTGCTCGCTAGGGGAGAAAGGACCCTGAAGAAACTAAGGGACAGTGGGGGAGCAAAGGGCATTTGGGGACAAGCTGTTGAACCAGCTCTTATACTGAGGAAGCCGCACACCTCTTAGCAGGTCAGTTTCAAACCAGAGTGCACCTCGGAGACCCCGCCCTGGCCCCCTGGACAAAAGTCAGTCCTCACTCTTGACTAAAAGTGGCCTCTCTCCTCTCAGCCAATGAGGAGAGGCTACCTGCCTGGCTGGACAAGGACCCCCTCCCCAAGGCCTGTCTGCCCAGGGTTCGGCCAGCCCCCAGCACCCACCACAGCACACCAGAGTGCCGGCCCAGACGGGCAACCACGGCTCTCGCGCAGGCTCAGAGCGGGGATTAGATGCTTCCCTCGTGAGGCAAGTGCAGACCACAAATCAACCTCTGCTGACAGGAGGAGGGAACAAGAGAAAGGCCGACACTTTCTTTCCACACCCTCCTCGCCTCCCCCTGGGGCTCCTTGAGGGTGCTCCTTCCCAGTTTCGGCTGGGCTCAGGCTTCCCTCTGGGGAATCCCACAAAGGGGGCCCTTCGTATCTCCCAGAGGCAGTCAGCCCTGCCGGAGAGGAGAGGAGCCACCAGCTCCCCCTTCTCAGCCTCGAGGCAGCAGAGTGAGGCCCTGTCCTAGGGTCTCTGGGTCCCCAGTGGGCCCACGGACTCGAGGGGAAGCGGTCAGGCCACTCTCTGCAGACGGTGGCATCTTTTCCCCATCGCCCTGCTTCGGACGGGCGCTGGGGAAAAGACAAAAAGCGGGGAAATTCAACTCCAGCCTGTGCTAGCCAAAAAGCCTCTTATCACCGAGCGGGGCCCCGGTGGCTCTGGGAGGAGGGCATACCGGGAGGAGGGGCGGGCAGGCTGGGTTCTCCGAGTTCCGTGTCTGGGCACCCAGGACTTGGATGGGCCGCCTCCGGGTGAGGAGGACAGCGTGTGGGGATGGCTCAGATGCCGCGGAGCCTCCCCTCCAGCGCCAGCGTCAGCGAGCGCTGCTCCAGGTCAGCGGGCAGACCTCCTTTACCTGTTTTCTCTACATTCATGGTGCCACCAGCTTCCTGGGCCTCCCGGTCCCGCCTGGGGGCCGGCGCCGGCCTCTTCGGGAGCTTCTCGTCTTTCGTCCCCTGACTCGGGCTCTTGCGCCCCTTGTCCTGCAGAGTCTGCTGCCAAGACACAACCAGGATCCGGGTGTGAAGGGCACTGCCGTGGGGAGGGGCCCCCTGGGGCCTGAGGACGCTGCGCCTCTGGGGCTGGCACGGCCCCGGCCCCTCGGGCCATCCCTCACTGTGCTGGTCAGTGGGGACAAGGAGGTCTGGGGTGTGGAAGGAAAAGTGCCCGGCTCCTACAGCAGGACAGCGGCAGTGTGCTCCCCTGGCCCCGTCAGCAGCTGGCCCTCTCCGCCAGCGAGAACAGTCCCTGGGCACTTAGAAATCCTCAGGTAACCTCCACCTCTGTGCAGCAGCTCGGCTCAGGCCACAGCCCCAGCAGCCGGTGGCGATCCCAGGGCGACCGTGCCCTCCTGATGTCAACTGCCCCCACCTCCCGATGGCACCAGCCTGCCACAGAGGGGGCACGCGGGTCCACGCCAGCAGAGGAAGGTCACGGCCCACCCCCCGTGGCCCAGTGTGGCCCAGGAGGAGCTGAGGCAGAGAAGGCTGAGCAGAGCAGATGGGTGGGCCGGCGGGGAGGGCCAGGGGAGGGGAAGAAGGTCTTCCCCAGAGGACACGGCCTGCCGCTCGCATAGAAAGCCGTCCAAGGTGAGACCCTCGCCTCCAGCGCGATCCCATTTGAGGGTAAGCCAAATAAAATACAACTTGAAAAGTCAGTATGGGAAATATAAAGAGAGCGGTTCTCTCGGTGGAGGGCCCAGCGAGAGGAGAAACACACATCCTGGAAACTTTTTTGGGAATGAAAAAATAAACAGAGAGAAGGTGGGAAGAAAGGAAGGGAGACTTTGCCTTTCATTTTAAACCTCGGTGGCATTTGCATGTTTAACCTTAGAAACATCTACAGTTTTGGCTTTGCTTTTGAACATCGGCGGAAGCTGTCTGGGCAGAGAGGCTGCAGGCGTGTGTTGCGTGTCTTTGCTCCCGCCATTATTCCAAAGAGACGCGGGCTGCGGTTTTAAACAACACTCCAAGTCTAGAGTTGGCAAGGCCTGACTGGCTCCCTGCCTCCTGGGAGCTACGTAGGCCTGGGCAGGCCCCTTTCCTTCCCAGAAGCTTCCTTTTCCCCATTTTTAAAGTTGAAAAGATACTAACCAGCCATCGCACGGAACTGGTGTACAAGGTAACCAAGATGATACCCTAAGCAAATTCTCGAAGTGTCTGACACCTGTTAAGACCTTCATACAGGTAGCATTATATAATTTCTGGAGTCATCAAATCTTTTACTTTTATCATCAAAAAGCCAGGAAAGGGAATCGGAAAGACGTGAAAAGTGACATCACCAGGCTAGTTAGTTTGCCATCCCCTCCCTCCCACCGCTCGACCTCATGCTCCGATTGAGGAGGGAGGGCGGGAAGCCCATCTCTCGTATTTAGGAAAATGCCGCCAACTTCACTGCGTCCCCACCCTCTGACCAGCTGCCACTCCACCACGAGCAGGCTTGTCAGCAGTGGCGGCAACGGCCCGGCAGCTGGAAGTTTCCATTTGCCGACGAGAGCAAAGGTTACACTATTTCTGGCCTGCGGGCCAAGGCACAGGAAGGGCAGCGGGCCCCCGGGGGGTTGGGAATTTCTACAATGCCTCCGTAGGGACGGTCTCAGGTTTTAGCTGTTTGAGAGGCTGGCAGGGAGGGCCACCACGCCCACAGTCACCTCCCCACGTCTGGGTCCCGACTTGGGCCCCACACCCCCGACCTCCAAGCACCTACAAACACAACAGAGCTTTACGGCGCCCAGAAAGACGCGATTACGGGACGAGGGCTGCTGCCCGGAGCGCCTCCGGGCTCCGCAGCAAATCTGCTGACCCTGGGACTCGGCTGCAGCCACAACCCAGCACCCCGTAATCAAGAGTCAAGCACAGAGCCACCGCCCCGCTCCGAACAGCCAGTTGCTGACCACCACCCGAGACGTAACTACTAGTGGTTCCAGTCAGAGAGAAAAAAAGTCTTCTCTGGCTCCCTTAACTGTTCTCGCACCAGACCGGCTTTTCCTGACAGCAGGGCCGTTCCGTTCAGTTTTCAGATGAACCGCAGAAGAAGGACCAAGAAACACCTCAAAGCCCAAGACTGTCTCTGACGTAGTAGCATCACGCCCTGGGCCCACGTTCAGATCAAGACTTGGGGCCAGACGCCACCCGGGACCAGGACTTCTGTCTGCACAAGGGAGCACGAACTCAAAGGGCATGTGCGTTTCCCACACCCCATTCTGCCCTCCATTTGCCCAGGGCCCTCCAAGGTGGGCCCCCTCGTGCATGACCTTTCTCGGCGAGGGGGGCTTGCCAGCATGCCCAGATAACTCTGCTCCCTAGCCCTCTGCCTCCGCGTCCGCGGCCTTGCCCGTTCGCACTGCTACATTTGTGGTCCTTTGATGACTCTGCGGCACCTCCATCAGACTTTCAGGTCCAGGTCGCTGCTGCGTGTCAGCACCTAGCACGGCACCTGGCACAGAGTGAGCACGTCACAAGTGTGAGTTACCGCAGGCGTGCGCTGACAACGTGCAGAAGCTGGGCGTCCTGACTTACTCGACGCTGTAGCTGAACAAATGTAGAGACTTTAAGGAGCTCACTGCCATCAGAACTAATACAGAGGGTCAGTTAGAAAACTCATGGCAAACCCCGAAGTGGAATATTTCGCAGCAGTTTAAAAGAATGAGGTAGCTGTCTAAATACTGACGTGCATGAAGAAAGCGCGGAGATTTACTGTTGCAGGAAAGAGCTAGCCACAGACTGGTATGTGAGAATAAACAATTAAAAAGCGTACACATATAATTAAGTGGTTATATAGGAAAGATAAACACTAAACACTGAATAGTGAATTTCTCAGCCCTGGTTGGTGTGGCTCAGTGGCTTGAGTGCCAGCCTGCAAATCAAAGGGTCACTGGTTCGATTCCCAGTCAGGGCACTTGCCTGGGTTGCAGGCCAGGTCCCCAGTAGGGGGCACATGAGAGGCAACCACACATTGATGTTTCTCTCCCTCCCTTTCTCCTTCCCTTCCCCTCTGTCCAAAATAAATAAATAAAATCTTTTTTTTTAAGTGCATAGTGGATTTCTCAATGATACAAGACTATGGAAGGTATTTAGTTTCTAGGTACTACATTTCTGCCCTGTGCAAACTCTTTACATCACACATTATAAAGCTTGTCATATTCAGCAGTTCAGATCCCAGCTTGCTGTGTGACCAGTAGCAAGTTACTTAACCTCTCTGAACCTCCATCACTTCATCCACAAACCTTAGATAAAATAGTAACCATGTCTTGAGACAGTTAGGAGGACTGATGTGAGATATGTAACACATGGTACTGCGCCCAACACAAAGCCAGTGCTCAGTAAACAGTAGCTATTCTCACTGCTCTTGTTCTGTATTATTTCTACAACCAAATATATATGTCAAGTTTGTCTTTTGAAAGTCCCTTGGTGACAACTGCAAAAGGCCCCGAGTTTTGGCGAAGCCCTCTGTCCAACTTTGGGTGCCCGTTCTAAAGGGGCAAATGCAAGTACTGCCCTGCGGTCTCACACATCCGAGCGGGAATCAACTGCCACCCTAAAACCTGCCTGCCTTCCTAACAGCTTCCCAGAGGAGGCCCGCATGTCCCACCTTATCCCCCTGGCCAGGGTGTGGCTGAAAAACTTCTGTCATCTCCTGAGATTTCTCCTGAGATAACCTAAGAAAGCAAATTGCTCCACTATACAGGAGCACGGGCGGATGTGCTGCGGGGAGCTTGGCAAGGAGGCACGAGGCAGGTCCCTGGCTCTCCCTCAGGCTCTCCTCCCGCCCAGAAGCCTATCGGGATCCAGCAGCTGAGGCTCAGAGGAACCAGGCACACCTGCCTGGCTAGCCCCATCCAGGTCTTAGAAGCCCCCAGCGCTTACCTGCACGCTCAGGTAGAGCCTGCGGGGGCTCCCCGGACCGGCACCGTCTACGCTGAGGGCTCGGCACTGAGCTAGGGCTGGACGAGCCGCACTTCGGACACCAGAGTCTTCATCACCACCGGCCGGGGTGTCTTTTCCACGCCCTGTCCCAGGACAGGAAAGATAGGTGAGGCACTCGAGCTGCCGGTCATGGGCCGCTGGGCAGGGCTGCGGCGGAGCTCGGCTTGCACACGCTCCAGCCAACCCAGGGGCGGTGAGGAGGGACGCACATGCTCTCACACACCTGCCCTGCAGAGGGAAGCCTGGCACTGGGCAGGAGCTGAGCTCTCTTCTTACCAAAGGCCACTCCAAGGTTCTCTACAGGAGGGCACCCAAGACCTTCCGGGGGCCCCTTTCCCTCCACAGTGGCTTTGGAGCTCGCACTTGCTCATGAGCGCCCTCTGCAGAGAGCAGCGGAGGAAACCTTGCCAAGCTCGCTGTGCTAATTAATCATCAGAGGTGCACCCTAGGGCCATGGCTTTATTACCCTGGCTGCCTCTAGGTGGCAACTTCTCCCCTGTCTTCATTAAGGTCAACCCCATGCTGGGTGGCCTGGTCCCTGAGACCTCTGAAAGCATGCTCGGGACTGACAAGCTAAAGTGCATCCCTCGTGCCTCTACCACGTCGCCTGTCTCACCGGATGGGGGAGAGGGCTCACTGTGACATCGACACCCCTCCACCCTGCCTCAACCCCCACCACAGCCTGCGGACCGGCCCAGGTGGGAGGGGGCTCGCCTCACAGGGCAAACGGTCACCACCCTGGGCTGTGATGATATACATCCTGAATGCCAGCCAGGAGCCAAGGGCTTTCCAAGCCTTACTACCCTCCTGGATCCTCAGTTTCCTTGTCAATGAAATGGGGATAAGGAACCAAACTCACAGTCCTGCGGTGAGGACAAAATGCAGGGCCCACACAAAGTGCTCGCAGTGCCAGGGACCCAGAAAGGTGTGGGTCCAGGAGCAACCAAGTTGGCGGAGACCCTACCCAGCGGCAGGCACTACGCGTAACTTGCCACACACAGGATCTCACTTGACCTTTGTCTCAAAGTTTAAAAGTGGGTAAAAGCCTGTGTAGGCACAGAGTCCTCCTAATGCTCATCTGATAGACCTACATGCACGCATGCATGTGCACACAGGCATGCACACGCACACACATGCATACAGATGCACACGCACACATACAACTGGGAGGGACTATCTACAGTGTTTAGTGACAAGCTTACGCTGGCATCATTTTATTACACTCCACAGATTCTGTGCTTTTTACAAATTGAAGCCAAGACCCTCCGCCAGTAAAAAGATGAACACTAGCTTTATTGCAATAGTCTCTTTGTTGCCGTGGTCTGGAACCGAACCCACAATATCTCCAAGGTGTGCTTATTTTTATTTTCTTTTTTTATACTTTGTTTTGGGGTTTTGTTTTTCAGTATTCCAAGGGCACATTTTTTTGCTTCTTATTGTTGTTGTGGTTTTTTTTTTTTTTAAACCAGGAAAGCAATACTTGTTCCGATTCCATTTGTAACCCTCAGGACAATCTTGTGGGGCGGAGGCCAGCTGCAGTCCCTTCCAGGCTACTGGGGCTACCCTACTTCAAAGCCCAAACTTTCCCTGGAGGTCCCCAGGGTCACCGCAGCCTCACTGTCCCCTACAGAGAGACCTTGGAAGGCATCACTCTGGCTGTCACTAACAGCACAAATGTGCTGAGAGAGAGGGAACCTAAGAGGAGTTTGCTGCGTGCCCTCCCTGGGCCTCAGTTTCCCCTTCTTTACACGTACAGTCCTGGACCCGATGGCCAGGAAAGATTCTGCTAGCTCAGACAGCCGGCGATCTAACCCTTTCCCTGTAGATCAAGAACAGACAGCAAACCCCAGAAGGCATCTTGCCTGAAGACACCTCTCTCCCCTGGCACTTCCAGGAAGGCCCATCCAAGCCAAACTTGGGACAGGGGGTCAAGGGCAGCTCCCCAGCCCTGGCAATCCAGACAAGCCAGCCCCAACCCAGAATCAGAGTTGCTTCTCCCTTCTTGATGTGGGAGGCACCAGGGGACATGACCCAGAAAGGAGAGCTGGTGTTGACAGTTCCCCCAGGGGGGCAGCGGGGGCCCAGATTCGGGAACTCCTTCCCTACCCACCTGCTGTCGGGGCCCCTGGCAAAACCACCTGAATGGCGCTGAACACGAAGCGCAGGGCACCCAAACCCCGCCAGGCCCCGCTCCGGAGCAGCCTCAGTCCACTCCTCCCGCCATCCGCGGGCCAGCCCAGGCAGGATCAAGTGTCAGCGGCGCGCAGAGAGCCGGGCAGCCACCTCACCTACCTTGTTTACCAGCCGCGGGCAGGAACCGGAGGGAGACCCTGAGCACTCCGCCAAGGACCGGCGGACCGCAGAGCTCCCCCGACCTGGCCCCCGGCCGGGCCGGGACCGCGTGGCAGTTGGCAGCGCTCTCCCCCTGCTCTCGGGGCTGCGTTAAAGTGTAACTCGGCGCCCGCGACTTCTCAGCACAAGCAGCGCAGGGCAGCAGCCGCGGCGAGATTGACGCCCCAACTCCACGCCCGGATTGGCTCGCCGGCTGCCGGACCCTGTAATTTACCTGACAGCTCTGACTGAGCCTAGGAACTTGCGAGAAACCTTGCTCTCATCTCTGGTATCTGGAGGAAGGAAGGGAAATAAAGAGGCATTTTAAAAATGCGGACTCACCAGTTCTCAACCTCCCTGGGCCGGTGTGTGGGAAAGGGCGGGCGGCCGGGCTGGCTGGGGCGGGGCGAGCCATCCCCGGCTCCGGCTCCGGGGCCCGGCCCACTCTCCACAGGCCGCGCAGCGAGGGCGTGGCTCCCAGGTTCCAGGTCCGGCGAGACTGGACCATGGCCCGGGGCTCAGCAGCCTCCTCCGGGCCCCCGGCAGCCTGCGGAGACAGCAAGGGGAGACGAGATTGAAGACCGCTGGCCTGGTGGGAGCCTGGACCTGGAGGGTCTGCGCCAACTCCCATGTCCCCCAAGGACCCCAGGACTCATGGGGGAAAAAAACGGGGCCGTCACCATTTGGGGCAGGGAGGCTCAGAAGGGGGCAAGGAGCCCATCGGGTATGTCTGCAGCACAAGGTGGAGATCCCACTCTCAGCTCCTCCACTTGGAGCCTGGCAGCTTGAGGACGTGCCAGGTCACAGCCCCACTCGGAGGAAGCATGAGTCAAAGGCATCTCTGCAAATCTAATCAGAAGGGACCCTGACGGCTGCCAGTGACCAGTTAGGTTTATATATCAAATTCCCTGCCAGTCAGCTCATTCATGTACTCAAACTACAACGCAGCAGGCAAGGAGTTGAGATACAAAGATTCATTCATTCTTCATTTAATTATTATTTATTGAGTGCCTGCTGTGTGCCAAGCACCTGCCAGAAGTCCTCTTTGATCAGGAGAAACACGGCCTCAAAGCTCCCTGTGGGGAGAGAGGTAAACACTTCTACAAACATCCACAGCCACACCAGGCAGGTTGCAAGGAGGGCGCAGGGCTTGGGGAGAACGGGGATGGGGTGGGGAGCACAGCCCAGATAGAAAGCCCCTTAGATCCCTTACAAACCGAACAAATGAACAGAACATACTTCCCGCATTCACTGCACAAATTTTTATTGAGCACCTATTGTGTGCAAAGCAGCCTCGAGGGCATTTGAGGTGACCAAGCTAGAGTCCCAGACTTAGGGACTCTTGGTGTCAATAGTGACGCCATTTGCCGAAGGAAGAAGCCTAGTGAGCCCAGAGAGGCAACGTGGAGTTTGCTTTTGGTTTTAAAATGGAGTTGGAAGCACCCAAGGACTTCTAACTGGTTCTACCAGGGTGGAAGACCACACTCCCCGCCTATCACTGCACTGACTGCTTTCAACCACTTGAACAATGTCCTCCCTTCTGATCCTCAGTGGCTTGCTGCCCGGGGGAAGCTCGCAGCTGGCTCATCTCTGCGGCCCCCCAGCACCCAGCCCGGAGCTACAGCTACATCCACACCAAATATCCAGCGACGGCTTCTTGGCTGAGCGCCCTGAAATAAGCGAACACCAAGGCCCGGACAGAAGCTTGGAAGAAGAGTAGGGCTGAATACGGAGACTCCAAGGGAGGAGGCCACTGTGCCACCGGGGAGGGTGCAGTCACCAAAGGTCGTGCAAACAAGAGGCACCCCGGGTAGGAAGAGTCTGCTGGAGAGGGGAGGTGGCAGGATCGCCAGGCAGGTGCCGAGTGCTCAGTGGGGACCAGGGAGTGGGAAGCAGAGGATGGTTACTTCCTGGTGAACCGTGCCACAGAGAGGGCAACCTGGAAGGGAGCCCCTGGGGCCTCTGTAAAGGACACTGTCCATGGAGCAAAGCAGAGGGCACACCGAGGGTGGGCAGGGGCTTCAGCAAGCCACCACTTCCTTCTCTCCGGGGAAGTTGGGCTGAGGTGGGAATGAGAGGCTGCATCGAGAGCACGTGGCACTGAGGAGCTATTGGAACATGGTAGGTCGCAGAGGGGCAGGAATGATGGAAGCATCAGGAGAAAAAAAGAAGGAAGAGTGCAGGGACAGGTGGCCCAAAGACATGGTGACTGATGTTCGCAGCGCTGAACCCTGGAAGAATGCCAGGCTCCTGACGAGGGACTCGTGGTCCCTGCTTTCTGCGATAGAGGAAGACAGCTTGCAGGAGGAGGCTCCCAGGTGTGGTCTCACCGGGTGGGGGGCAAGACTGGGCCACAGGATGGGGTAGAGGCTAATCCAAGTATGCAGGCCAGCTCCACTAAGGAACCAGAGCTGGAGCGGGGGGGGGGGATGTGGAGGGGCAGCCAGACAGCCTCTTCTCCAGGCTGCTTGGCACAGAGCTGGGCACACAAGCAACCCCAATGCCCAGCTATTCGATGGGCAAGGAGGGAGAGAGACGGGCTCCATCTGCATGCTGGACAGGATGCTGAAAGTCAATTCCACGGTTGAAGGGAAAGACTTTTAAGGACATCAGCTAGGCCTGAGGGGCAGGGACAGGAAGAGACAGTATTTCTGTGGCTTTGTGGAAGGGAAGTCAAGGAGGCAGCCAGGAAGATAGCAGGAAGAAAGGGGAAGGGTGTGTGCAAGATCCCAAAGAGGAAAAAGCAGCTGAATTTAGCACAGAGGAGTGTAAAGATCTGAAGTATAAGCCCAAGGCCAGGGCTGCCACCAACCTAGCCCTCATGAGTGGCTGTGACCAGAAGCTGGTCCTGGCTCTACCACTTACAGGATGTGTGACCTTGAGAAAACTACTTTGCCTCTCTGGGCCTCATCGCCTTCACCTGAGAATGGGCAGAATGCCACCACACAGGGTCGGTGGACTGATGAGACAATGCATATATAAAGTGTGCAGAACAACACCGGCATATGCAAAGACCTCAAACATTGTGTTTTTCAGTGATCTCCTTCCAGGGGTGCGAATACAGAGGGGCTGGCTTTAGGTCAGGGGCACTGCCTCTCTGGGTTCAGGCCAGGTCTGCAGAGCTGCAGCGCTCCCCTCCCCTCCAGACCAGAGAGACATTGCAGTGACTGAAGGACAGACTTGACCACTTCTGTTGGGGAGGGCTTAGTCTGCCTGGGAGAGCAGGCAGAAGGTCAGGGAGGCTGGACAGGAGCTAGGACCACCCCTACACACAGTCACCCGTCATGGGTTTTCTGGGACAACCCAGAGTTCAAAACCACAGCTCCCTCAGAGCCCAGGAGGACAGCAGAACTAACCCCACTATGGTCCTCAAGTCCAGTCGGTGAAAACACTCAGGGCTCCATCTGAGGCTGTGTTCTTTGCAAATGACTCTCCCCGGCCAAGGAGATGGCTACTTTGTCAAGGGCATGGGCAATAGGCCTGGGCAGGCAGAGGTCCTCACCCGGCCTGAAACCCGTGAACAAGGGAATGTGAAAGACCAGGGGTGGCCACCACGCACAACCTTGACACACGTGGGTTGGGGGTTGGGGGTTAGGGGCGTGCTTGAGTGTTTAAACACAGCGTCCTCTTTAAAATCTCCCAGGACCAGGCCCCTTCACTGCGCCAGAGTTCTGCTCGAACTCACAACTGGGGGTTGAAGCAAGTGGCTTCCGGCTTGCTCTCCCTGCTGGGACCCCCCAGGCTGCTGCTGTCGATCACTCAGTTCTCCCGCTGCCCAGGCGCTCCTTCCTAACCTCGGGGCTGGCCCGCATTCCCGGCCCTGCGAGGGGGAAGCGAACTGCCCAGGGAACGTACGTGGTGGGAGGGCCCGAAACTGCAGCCTTCCAGGGAGCCCTGGGGTGTGGGGGGGACCTCTGCAAAGGGAAGGGGCGGCGCTGACGGACACGCGGTTCTCGGGTAGGGTACGGCATTCCTGGGCCAATGAAATTGAAATAGGGGTCCTGAGGCAGCTCTGATCCTAGGGGACGTACCGCCCCATGCCCCCGCTCTGGACCAGGTCCCGGGTCCTGGCTGGACGGCGCGGTGGGGTGGAAGGAGGCGGGGGATCGCACAGGGCTGGGTCTCCGGGGCCGAGTCCTCGCCGCGCCCCTCAGCGGGGCCGGGCAGGGGGATCCCGCAGGCAGGGTGGGCCCGGAGGCAGCGCCCCGATCACCGGGCCGGACGGACGCCCAGCGCCCACCCCGCTCCCAGCGCACCCGAGCCCCCAACTCACCGGCCTGGCGGAGGCAGAATCCCGGCTTCGCCGCAGCGCCGGGGGCTCGGCCGGGCTCCGCCAGCCGGCGGGAGGCAGGTCCACGCCGCCGCCTCTTCGGCCCGCCCCGCTCCACCCCTCCCGCACACTTTCCACAGGAAATGATTAACTCGGGCCGCGGCGCGTTCCCATGGCAACCGGCTCCAACCCAGTGGGGGGCGGCGGTGCGCGCGCGCTCCCGCACACTCACGCGAGCACTCACGCGCGCGGCGATCCACGCCGCGACTACCCGTGCTCCGCCCCGACCATCCCTTGGGTGCCCCGGCTCCTTGCGCCTGGGGCACGCTAGTGCACACGTGCGCGCTCGCCCACCGGCGCACACGCATGCTCATGCGTCCCTGCACGGATTCACACTTTGGTACACAGCTCCCTCACACATACTCTAGTTGGTACGCTCAGACAAATTCCCATACCAGTTCGTACATACATACTTTTGCACTTAAACTTAACACTCTAAGACACATATCTTCAAACCCTAGTACAAAACTTTCACACGCACTAGTTAGTACTCACGTACACTTGCATGCCTCCTTGCTGCCCTTCACACACTCTCAAACTCTAGTACATGTTTTTTGACATTCTAGCACATGCTTTTACACACACTCTTACACACTCTAGCTAGTACATGTATACACTGTCACACACTTACACATGCACCCACACGCTTTTCCACAAACGCTTCATATGTCCCTTAGCACACACATACACTTCCACATGCTTTGTGACTCATTCTCTCACACTACTGTACACGCATTCTTTTAACCTGAGAAACACTTTCATGTGTGCCCTCACACACTCTAGTGAGGGCACACACACATGCGCTTTCACACATTATCACACGTTTTCACATGCATGCTCTTACCAGCTCTGGTAGGACTACAGAGGCCAGGCTGCCTCCCCAGGCAGGGCAACCCCCAGCCCTCCCCTCCCCCCAGGCAGATTAGGATCTCCCAGAGCAGGAGAGGTGCTTGGGACTTTTTAAGGTAAGGTATTCCTTTCAGCCCCAGTGAAAGCACGGTTGGAGGGCAGCAGCTCCCAGGGTAACCCCCAAAGGCCCTCTTCGCAGATGCCTGGAGGAGCTGAGGAGAGACAGCTGACCCGGAGAAGGCACTCTGTTCTTTGTCTCCCAAACAGAGGCGGCATTTTACTCCAGAGTCGGCAACAAGATTCCTCCTCCAGGGTGCGGAAGGAGGAGAAAGCAAAGGCTCGGAAGCCAGCCCAGTGCAGGCTGATGGTGCCGTAGATAATCCAACGAGGGTGGGCACTCTGCCCCTTCCTGCTTGGCAGGGGATGGCCCAGGAGCAGCAAAGAGGGGACCGGAGGGGGTCTGCAGCCACAGGAGGTTCTGTCTCCTGCTGCTGCCCAGGCACTGGGCTGGTGGTCAAGAATCTCAACCAGAGACAGTGCCAAGGTTCAGGGCCTCAGATTGTTCTGGCGGCCAGAGCAGGTCATTTACAACCAACCCCTTGCTGCAAGTGGGCTAGTGTGCGTTTCATTTTCTGACCAAGATGCCCGAGCAGAAACCCAACAGAGGATAAATGTCCCTTTCCTTGAATGGATACCGGGAGGGGTCGAGGTTTCCAGATAAGAGTCCCAGATAACCCACCCAGTGGGAGAGAAAACCATAATTTGAGAGTTACCTTCTCTGAACCTCCCTGCCCGCCCTCCAGACTGCCGTGGTCAGGGGAAGGTTGGATGAAGGCGAAATTTCTCCAGACTCCTGACCAAGTGTCTCCCTTTGTTACAGTCCCTATTATCTGGTTGGGGGGGGGGGGCGTCTATCGTTACAGTCCTCGCATCAAACCGGATGCCTTGTCTTACTTGCAGGCTGGTATACCGACAGTAACTACAGGTTCCTTCCAAGAGAATCAAAGCCAGATTTTTAAGTTAATAATAACATTGCTTGTTTTTTTTATCTCTGATTACAAAAGAAATAGATATTCATTGTAACCAGAATCCCACCCACTAGAGATAAACGCTGCCAACATTTTAGGACAGTCTTTTTTTTTTTTCCCTATGCACATAATAGCCACCATTTATTCAACGCTAACACCGTGCCAGGCACCGCTCTAAACTCTTTATAAACAAGAACCCATTTAACTCTGAACACCCATGAGGCGGGCACCATCGTCTGCCCGTTTTTGGAAGACAAAACAGTCTCCAAAAGGTCCCTCACAAACTCAGTGTGAGATAGAGCTAGGATATACCCAATTGATGTCCATGTAGATCTACATGCATGCACACACATGTAGTTCCACCCAGTGCATATACCTGCAAGAGGTTAATCAGATCAAAAACCAGTGAAGGAAAAAGAAATTTCAGGCATTAGGAGGAAGCATTTTCAGAATCCCAGCAAAACTCTGACTTGAAGCGTAAAAATGAATTGCTTTCTTTCTTTTTTTTTTTTTTAGATTTTATTTATTTACTTTTAGAGAGAAGAAAAGGGAGGGGGAAAGAGAGGAAGAGAAACATCAATGTCTCAATGTGTGAGAGATACACATGCCCCCCTCCCCACTGGGGACCTGGCCTGCAACCCAGGCATGTGCCCTGACTGAGAATCAAACCAGTGACCTTTAGGGTTCGCAGACTGGTGCTCACTGCACTGAGCCCCACCATCCAGGGCAAAAAGAAATTGCTTTCTGATGGAAAAATTTAGTTTAAGAATGCACAATGTCACCAGGAACTACATACCAATGACTTCAAGATCATTTCTATGTTAGAAACAGTCACTGATGGCTTGATGTGGAAACTGCCAACTCTCCCCTGGCTACCGGGAGAATGGAGGACTTGCCAGGTAGCCAAGAGCCCGAGAGTTCTGCTCAGAACGCAGAGCAGGCGTTTGCTGGATCTGAGTCTCATAGCAACTCAGGGTAAAGCACCAGCGAGGCTTCCACAATGCTCCAGAGTTAATGATTTAACGTGAGATTCAATCTCCCCCAGGCCTCTGCAATGTTGTCCTCCCTCCCTGCAAGCCCTCTCACACCCACCCTGCTCCTACCTGCCCCGCCACACCTTTACCTGACCTACTCCTCGACCATCCTAGGCTCCAAAGTCACTTGACTTACTCACCTTCCTGCTGCCGCCTTCCCACCCGCACTGGATTGTAATCAGCTCCTTAACAGCAGGGCCCTTTCCTGGCTTGACCGCAGGGAAAGCCTCTGCAGGGCCCTGCATCACTGAGTCAATAAACAGACCAGGCACCAGCCAGAGGGGAAGGACAGGGTACCTTAAACACCTCCGTGCAGGCTTTCTTCCCATGCGAATTCATGATCATTCTTATCCAGAGGAAGGACGAGACGGATCCCTAAGCAGTCATTTCCAAGTGGTCAGTCAGTAAGGAGCAACCTGAAGTTGTGAAAAGTGTGTATCTTTGCATGATTCTGGGTAAGAAATCGTTTCTTGAGGTCAGAGAACAACATTCTGGGCTTACAAGTCACCTAGTAAGTAGTCCTGAGCCAATCGGAAACCACATCTTTCAGGAGCCCTGAAAGAGTCGGTGGTAGACAACACCAAGGGCAGGGGGGGGGGGCGGGGCAGGGGCAGGTGGAAACCGCAGTGGGGACAGGCAGGGCTCTGTACCTCACTCCTGGAGCCTGAGTTTGACCCTTTGGCCTCTGAGCGTGGGGGGTGGGCTGGCCTGCTAGCTCTCAGGAAGCCACACCCCTCTGTGGCCTTGAAGGGGCTGGGGGGATGTCAGCTCCCACTCTCTGCTGGTGCAGACTCAGCTCCCACGGGCACTGGGTGCTCCACCGATATTCGAACAAATGGGATCTTTCTCCCCTTCCAGCTCCCTCTGTGCCCTCCCCAGCCCTGCCCAAGGGTGCCTAGTTTCCAAAGGCTGTGTCCACAGGAAAAAAGGTTCTCCCATTCCCAAGAGTCTCTGCAGAGAACAAGGCAACCCTCCTCCTGACAAAACCACCTTGCTTTGAAATCTCTAGACAGCGACTCCTTTCTGCATTTGCCAGGGAGATCGGACTCCACGGTGCCTCCCTGGCTCTCCAGTGAGGGGAACCTAAAACCTCTTATGACCTAAGAGAGAATTTGGCAAAGATAACCCTCTCTTGGCTCCAGGGCGGAAAGCAAACAGGATTTTTCCCCCTTTATCATTTCCTGTAGTCTAAAAAATGAGAGGAATGCAAACACCGAGGAGGTATGTACTTTTACTAGCTGATAAAAAGATTTAGCAAGAATGGTGGGCGTGGGGGGATAGCCCCGCCCCCAACCTACCTCTGGGGAGTCTGTTCTTCAAAAAGACTGTCGAGAAGCCATGGGGGCTCCATCACCCAAATGCTCCTGGCTTCACTCCTCGCTCCTAAACCATCATGTCTCCGTGTTCTAAGCCAAGGCATGTATTATTAACTTGCTCCCACTTCCCCATTCATTTCTCCCCATCTGCTGCAAATTCTAGGTGTCTGGTTTTTTATTTTTTTATTTTTTCCAGCATAAATGTAGTAGAAACCAAGAGAGGAAAAAGCCCCCTACACCTCCCCCCCCAACCCTTAACTTACGGTCATTGGCCCTGCTTTTCTCTTTGGTACTTGACTTTGAACAGACGTTATTTCTGTGTTACGGAGAGACTGGATAGAGTGATGGTCAAGACTGGGTTTGGGGGTCAGGTAGTCCTGGGTTTGACCCCTGGCTCGGTCACTTCCCTGTGCTGCAGTTTCCTGCTGTGACCGTGACGGCGGCACCAGTACCCGACCACCGGGTACTAGTAACTGGATAGCAGCAAGCAGGGAAGACCAGTAGGGAGCCCAGCACGGCGGGGCGGCATTCCACAGCCAGCAGCTCATCATGCAGGGAGGCAGAGTTCACACAATTTTCTACTCTGCCTTTTCTCACTTAAATCCACATACTACGCATTTTCCAAGTGACTCTTTCCTCCTAAGGCCTGCTCGTTCCTGAGCATCAGGCCCCAGACGGAGGATAAGGCCCAGGTCCCATTCCATGTTGGGGTCCCAGTGTCTGGGGACCCACCCACACAGCACTGTAAAAATGACTGGGGAAAAAGCTGCATAGTACCCCGCTGAGCAACACTGCCCCGACCGACGTGGCCATCCCGTGGGGTCAGATCGATGAGTAGCTCTCACTTTTTCACTTTTATAGATAAAACTGCTGTCGGCACGGCCTCGCTTCCCCACAGCCTGTTCACTCCCTGGGCGGGGAGGCGGGGATGAGCAGGGGGTTGTTAATTTCATAGATTCTTTCTGAATAAAGAGTTTGGGCTTTTTTTTTTTTTTTACACTTTCTAAACACATTGCCAGCTTGCCATCAGGACGGCTGCACCAAATTTCCACTTTACACTCTCTCTGGCGGCATTTTTGATGGAAACTACTTTTCGCGCTCATTTACAGTTTTTCTCTTGGATCTGGAGTTCTCGCCGGCTGGTTCCCCGAGAGGCAGGAGGCATCTAAAAAGACGCCTGAGCCCCGGCTGTCAGGAGAGGGGTAGCCCGGCTGTCAGGAGAGGGGTAGCGTCTGGCTCCTTCGCTGGGTTTCTGTCTGCTGGGCTGGGCGGGGCGGGGCGGAGTACTGAGTCAGCGCACCCCCTCCCTGTCTGCTCTTTAACCCCTAGTCACCTGCCTTCCCAGGGCGGGATGGGAACGTTCCTCAGCCCCAGAAGGTTCTGTTTAGGGGCCCATCAGCGTCACGAAGGTTATCCGTGCTCTGGCACCAGGCCGGCACTTCCTTCCAGCTTCTCGCAATGAAGAGATGCCTTCGAGAGGTTTTGGCGTCTGCAGTCAGCTCGCCGTTCCTAGTGGGACAGGCTGGGCCCTGCAGAGGCAGCAGCCAGGTGAGGGGAGGGACGGCAGCCATGGCTCTGGACCACCCTGCCAGCCTCTTGGCACAGCCAGCATCACCCAGGTTCTGCGGCAGCCCCGGGGCTTCCCCCTCCACCCCCCAACTCTGGTCTCCCTCCTCTGGGGGTGGCCTTGTTTGCCTACAGCCACAGGAGGTTTTGATGCTGTTGATGGACCAGACTCCCACAGCTCTGGGTTCCTAGTCGTCACTGACAAGTCTCAACCTTCTGCCCGCCCTGCCGACATTCCGGGTGATGAGGAAGAAGTGACTAGGAGCGCGGTAGTTTCAGCGGCTTCCATTCGCCATCTTCGCTGGGGAGGGGGAGAACCTCCACCCGCCCCAAACAGCCGGAATGTCTGGGGCCTGCCTGGAAGAGCAGGGTGGGACTTGAATTCGATTTAGCGTGGTTCTGCTGAGGGACAGGTATGTCCCAAACACTGGCCTAACCCTTGCACACACAGGATGGCCTTCGCTGTCATTTCATCCTCAGAACATACTCAGAAGGTGCTAGCATTGCCATTGTCCAGAGGGAGAAAGTGAGGCTCTGTGTTATCAGAATGGCTGGATGGAGGCCCATGAGTGAGTCGGTGGCTGCTGTGGGAAGGCAGCTTGGAGTGCTGGGGGAAAAGGTGGGTACCTGGGGACAGGAGCTGTGTTCCCAACCCCTGCATGGCCTTGGGCTGATTTCCTCCCCTCTCTGGGTCTCCTGTCCCTCTCTGGGTAATGCGGAGCGGGTGCTGGTGACCTTCCCGGCACCAAAGCCCCGTTCCAGGGATGACTGCAAGGGAAGTGTCCTTTCCACTCAGTGCCCGGGCCTCTGGCTTCACTCTTTGAGGTTGCTTCACAAAAGAATGCTGGCACAAGAAAGGGGATCAGTGGCTGAGGGCCGGGGGATGTGGAGTGCCTGCCTCTCCGGGCAGTTGGCCAGCCTTATGGGGACAAAGGTAGCTGCATCTCAGAGACTCTGACCACCTTCTGAGAGTCCCAGCCCCAGGGTCAAACAAACCCACGTGCCCGCCAAGCTCCTGCTTGTCAATAATTTATTAGAATTTCACTCGGCTCCGAAGACTTTCAACCTGGCAGCCTGCCTGTGCCCAGCAACTCACAGCAGCTGGGCGCCATGGCCCCGGGCGGGCTGGGTGTCCGCGCAGTCTTTGCAGTGAGCTCCTTTGGAGGGAAGAGGCCCAAGGGCTCCAGACACTCAGCGCAGCCAGAGAGTCACAGGCCAAAGACAGACCCGAATGCTGTCCTGGCGGGAAAGCCAAACCACGCCTGGCGGACAGGCTGGCGCTGGGCTGGGGGCTGCTGCCTTCCTCCTTCTGCCGAGAGGTGCACGTGCTGCTCTCGGCCCAGCTCTGTGGATTGGACCCCAGGCTGGCCAGCTCCCGAGTCCAGGTCTTGAGCCACTGCGCCCTACTGCCTCTCAAGGGTACGGTCAGTGGGGTCTTTGCCACCCTGGGTCAATCCTCAGTGTGCATTTGAGGCTCTTTGGGACCTGCCTGCAGCGGAACTGCCCACCCTTCTCTCCCACTGACTCCCCCGAGGTGCCCTTTTTCTGTTGCTTGAGTTTCCTGCGTGTCCACGCCTCCCCGCCTTTGCTCACGCAGTTACCTCCGTGACGACAGCCATTCACCTGGTGAGGCCCTGTGGACATAGCACCTCTTCCATGGAGCCTTCCTGACACTGCCCAGTCGGAGCTCCCCCGGGACCATCTACCTTTCCCTTAGCACACTTCATCCCCTCCCTCTTGAGAGGGGCATATCCGTCTCCTCCATGACGCTTGAGCTCCCTGAATTCAGGCTTCATGCGGCGTGACCTTGGGTAAGGCACTTAACCTCTCTGAGCCTCAATGTCCTCATAAATGGCAGCCCTAACAATAATAGTTATTATTATTATTATTATTATTATTGGTAATGTTTATTAAGCACTGATTATGCGTCAGGCACTACATGCTAAGTCCTTTCTGTTATCTCACGTGACAGATGGAGAAACTATGACTGTCGTTAGGGCTACCATTGTTAGTTACTATCATTGCAATTCTTTCTGCCCCAAAGCCAAGCATGCAGCAGACACTCAGATCCTGTGTGCTAAATTCAGCTGTGGGTGAAAATGGGAGGGGGCTTGGACAGGAAAAGAGTTCCATGAACGGAGCCTTGCGTGTGCTCCAGACGCTCAGGCCTAGCCCTGGCCTGGGTGGGGCAACACCGTCTTCGGAGCCTGCCTGAGGCCGGCAGAGAGTTGGGGCAGGCGACCTGAGAGGTCTGCTTTCCCTTTTCCCGTCAGCCCTGTCTTTACGCATTGACGTAGTCTCGGCCCAAACCAGCCCTTCAACGCTCAGAGCTCCACGCCGAATGGGCCCCCCGGTAAACGCTGCCGAGGCTCTGAGGTCCTCCATGGCTGACCGGGGGCAGATTCGTGCACATTCGTCATCAGAACAGCTTCAGGCTTGGTTTGGCCAGCTCAAGGCCACGGGTATGGAATGCCCCCCGTCTCTGTGTTTTCATGCTTCAGCCCGGGGACCCCAGAGTCCATTCACACGATGGGCTCAGCTGGGCCCCCTTGCCCAGCAGACAGGCTTTTATAACCTCGACTTTATTCAGGAGTCCTGGCCCTTCCCCCCGGAGGCGGCCTCTGCCCTGATATAAACTAGTGGACATGAACAAAGAAGGATGCAGCTGAACCCTCTTCCTGCTCCTCCTGGCCCACGTGCCTGACGCACTTGGGCACAGGGGATGGAGGGGACCCTCCACTTCTGATAGCTCCTCATGTCCTCAGAACACCCCCATTTCCAGGTGAGACAGCTGGGGCCCTAAAAGATCAAGTGGCCAGTCCAAGGAAAATGCCAGAACCAGCTATTCTGAGGCCACTTCTCACCACTGCTCACTCTTACCTGAATCCCACACCGTGACACTCCTTGCCCCAAACACAGAAGCTGTGACAGGCCCCAGAGGAAGGCGGGAAGTGGAGTCAGACCTGTTTGTGCGTCTGGAGGAGCCCAGAGGCCTCCGTCTCCCTCCCTTCCCGCTGAGGAAGGTCTCGGAAGACCCGCCTCCGTCTCTGAACAGAAGTCGGGCAGAAGGCAAGGGCCCTGCCTTCCACAGGGGAGACTCCAGGCTCAGGACTGCCCAGAGAGCCGCAGCTGACGCTCCTCATCTGCGTGTTACAAAACCGCAGCGGGCCATGGAGTGACAGCCAGCTGCTCTGGGTGTCGGAGGAATGTTGTTGCCAGACAGGTTTATGAGGCATCTGTCGAGGTGGAATCCAGAAACCAGGCCTGGGCTCT